>JAAVTG010000153.1:0-26711 GCA_011947345.1 Phytophthora quininea
AGGGAATACTCGTCCAGCTTCCTGTTGCCGAAGTTTGCGTCTTGCGCTTCCACATGGGTCAGTGCCAGCATCGTGGCGAGGAGAAGAGCTTGGATTATCTTCATGATGTCGCTTGAGGAGATGTCTTGGCCACGACGAGGAGAATTGCGGAGTGAGAGGAATCTCTCCGGCTCAAATCAACAACAACGCACGTGCAAAACTATCGTCGTCGAGTAAACTACACATCTGGAGTTGGTTGCGCCGTGGTTCCACAATTGGACGCCGATCGCAAACACGAATTATAATGCTACGAATGAAGAGTCTTGCAATGGTGAATGGAGGCTGCAGCTGAAAGCCTACCGCGACCAAGAAGGCCTCTTTCTCGGTTGCTAGAATGCCATCAACTGTTTTGGTTGAAAAAATGATGGCTGTTGCTGATGTTAACTTCTACAAGTTGATACGCATTCAAAGAGTACTGCAGTGATAATGCCACGGCAACAAGAAGGAGATCTAAAACTACGATATGGCCCACTCCTGCTCCACAGCTACGCCAGCAGAACGAAGTGCAGATTTTGGTGTGCACGGGAACACCAGGGTTCTTCAATTTGAAATTCCGGTTTGTTGCAGGCACTCACGACCATTGGCCAAGTGGTTGTGATCTACAGCGCCGACACGAATGGCGTCACGGGGACACCAGCCTACAATGCTGCAGGGTCCACCAACATCCATATCGAGTTCCTCTTAAATGTTGGAGACCTTCCACCGCTACGATGGATCCTGGATGGGGCGCTCACACTGACACGCGCTGTTGACGGCGTCAGAAATTCCGTCGGAGGCACAAAGAGGAAGCCGTCTGCTCGAATCGAGGAATGTGCACCCACGCCTCGGGTGTTTGTCGGGGTGCATACGAATTCACCAGCAGCGACAGCTTTGTCGACGAGGGTACCTGCGGTGATTGTTGGTATGTGGGGTTAATCTACATTGGTGCAGAAGTTTTACGTGGCGAGTGCACGGGAGTATTTCCTACGGCCCAGAGTCTTCAAGCTACCCCGTCGAATCAACTGGTTGGCTTCCGCTGGAGCTCAGCAACAAGAACTCGCGATGACGACGAGGTTATCTACGTTCGCTGCATCGAGTTGATCTCATCGAGCATCTAGAAACAGAGTTCGATGTGGACGTTGGCTGGTATGCTCACGGAAGAACTGCACGAGCGATGAAGGCGCCACCAAAAGGACTAAACGAGAAAACACTTGTTGTTTCTGAATGAGGCGAAGATCTACATCGCAGCTCTTGCCAATTCTCTGCTCGCTCAGAGCCTCGACTGCGTCTTAGTTCTGCTTTACCGATCTTGAGAGCTTGTTTATTGAAATCGTACTCGGGCAGGCATCATTCTACCCAAATGCCGTCTCCACGCCACGCGAACGGCATGGAGGTGTGGTGGGCTCTGCTCTGCCGGTCAAGACGTCGGCCTTGAGCTGCCTGACCCCGTCTTCGTGTCGGCCGACGACGTTGTGGCGGTGGCGGGCTCTCCTGTTCAAGTTGCTGTGATGGCGATGAGGAGGAGGACAAGGAAGACTGCAGTCCGTGGCCGGTCTGGTGGGCCCAAAACCACTAACGACTGTACATTGTGAGACCATCGGTCTGGCATCCACCGCCATCTACGAATGGGTATTGCCCGAAAGGATGTTGCGTGCTCGGCTTTCATCGGTATCGCGTGACTTGAACATGAATGGCAGTGGCAGCGGAGAAATTTGGAGCAGTTTTGTAGCATTATCAAGAACTATTCATCGTCCGTTTGAATCGATTGTTGTACTCGCACAAGCAAGTTTACATGGCCTCCTTCTTAGCAGGCTCCGAGTTCCGATCCTATTTTTAAGCGGCTGAGGGTTTTCAGGAAGACGATCACCGGGGTTGCTGCATTCTAGCAGAGGGTCGATGAATCCCATCTTGATGGCCGTGTAGTGCTGCCGCCGCCGGTACAGGTTGGGCAGCAATTGCGGCGGAGCCGGGGTCGATCCCATGCCAGTCATACACTCAGGCCATTCGCCCTTGCTAGCCGCTCTTCTCTCCTGTCGTGGAGTCACGTGGGTCGGGAGCATGTTGAACACAAGGTTCGGCTGCAACAGATTCAACTTGTGCAAGCGGAATGGAACGGGGTCCACTAACGACCGGCCGTTCACATACAGCAGCTCGGGCGGTGCACTGGAGTTGGTGGGGTCAAAGTGCGCCAAACTACCGCAAAGCGTGTCCGGGTGACGCTCCATGTCTTGGTTTGGGGTGGCCGAGACGACACTAGCGCCCCACGGAGAGAAGAAGTAGGACGTGTGGGAGAACTCGTACGACAGCCAGAAGGCCTCCTTGTCGCCCCAGGAAAACTCGTAGATGAAGCGGTGCTCTGTGATGAGATACCACAGCACGTTCATGGCCTTGCCAGCTTTGCTCTTGTTGATCAGCAGCATGGACGAATCTTGCTCGTGTGCCGTCTTACCGCGGTAGGCAAATGACTTCTTGAACGTTGCAGACGGCTCGGCGTACTTGAGGCCGAATCGCTTGTAGTCGAAGTCCTTAAGCCACTTGTGGAGGTAGATGGAGCCCTCATATTTGCCCTTAGCGTTCGACTGCCGTTTGTTCAAGTACTGGTTGTTGTTGATCACACGGTCGTAGAAGAACAGAGTGCCGTGCTGTTTGTAGCCTTCGTTCGCACGAAGTGCAGCAGGGTCCTTCAGAAGCACAGCGTCAGCATCCAGGAAAATGAGTTCCTCGAAACTCGTGTAGTGGATGGCAAGCGGTTTGATCCAGTAGCTCTTGAAGGTGTCGGCCATTTCATCCGAAAAGACTTTTTGTTGACGTATCGCTCGCACAGATCGATGACTTGAATGTTGTCGTCAAGACCGAAGAGAAGGTCGACAGACTGTTTAGTCAGATCGTGGCAGTGGTGCACCTCAATAGCATCAGTGTTCCCCAAGCAGCGCAACTCGCGGATCAACGAAATGCCAAGCTCCAGAATGCCGTCGTGCAAGCACATGATAATGCCCTTGGAACCTTTCTTGACCGCTTGACGTGGCTCAGGAAGTCGCTTAGGCTGGAGCGCCTTCGCAGCAGGCTTGTCAGTGGGTTTGTCGGTCGCCTTTTCCTTTTTGTCGTCCGGCTTCTTGGTTGGTTTGTCTTCGACCTTCTTTGTCGGCTTGTCCGTGGGCTTCTCAGTTGGCTTGTCCGTGGGCTTCTCAGTTGGCTTGTCCGTGGGCTTCTCAGTTGGCTTGTCGGTTGGTTTGTCCGTTGGCGTCTCCGTCGTCGGTGGCGGGGAAGACTCGAGATCAACGTCGTTTGGCGACACCGTTGGTGCAACTTCATTCGCTCCGAGGGTATCGAAATCCATCGTCGGTGCTGCCAGCGCGGCCAAAGCGATCGCGTTACGAGCATTTCCAGTTCGGATAATACTCCCTCGTCCACTGACCGCATCCGTCGACACGGCTGCGTACTGCCTTGAAATGGAGAAAACGCTGCAGAGCAGCATGAAAGCTCCCAGCGACCGGATGAAGACATTTCCGAAGAAGCGGTTCTCGCTCAAGCGGACCCCAGCCATTTGAATCGATCGGATATTCAAGTGCTGGCGAGTCGATGTTTTGAGCAGTGAGGTCTTTAGGAGCAACAATCGCCATCACGGTTGGCGATTGTAGCTTCCTGAAGACCTCACTACTCAAAGCAACCAACCGCGGCTACGCTATCAATAGTGACCATGCGATCGAGTGACCAGCAACAACTGCTGGGCAGTTCCTTGAGATGCTAGTCCCTTGAATTTTCATCCGTTTCGCGGTTGACATGCTACGCCACTACGCCACTTTACCCAGTGCTTGTCACTTTGAAAAGCGTTTCAATTTATGCGTTGGAGTGCGCTTATGCTGCTGGGGTGTACGAATCTTGGCAACCAACGCCCTGCGATGTACCGCAGCGATGCTCGTCCGTTGGAAGTTGGTTGGTTTGCGATCCGTCTAAGCTTCCTGGAAACCGCGAGCCACGCCTTGCTCTTCAGCTTGTTGAGAGGCAAAGTAATTGAAAATCTGCTCTAGTGACGTCTGGGAAACGCTGTACTCGCGGATGTTCAACTTCTCCTTGACATTCTCGACGAGGGCGAACACTTTGGACAATCGCAGCTCGTCATTCGAACCGCGGAGCTTGAAGCGACAGAAATCGTTTTGCCGCTCCATCACGGTAACGCTGCCATGACTGAAGGAATAGTTCAGGAAGTGTAGCAATGCGTCGAAACGAGTCTCCTCTAGACACCAAGACAAGAACGCCTCGGCACGGATGTATCCGTCTCGCTCCATCACAGCAGCAAGGCCGTATCCGGTCGGGTGTGTAGACACAATTCGCTGAGCAAGATCGGCATCTCCAAACGCCCTACACTTCTCCTCTAAATCAGTTGGGGTGACAATAGCGTCACCGATATCAAAGTGTTGCTGCACAAGGTCGTCTAGCTCCTCCTGTGTAGGATTAGCAAGTTTCACATCAAAGACCAGACCATCCCCGAAGCGCGACTTCAAATGCTGCACGCTTCCCAGGCAGCGCAGACGACCACCCACCATGATACCTACACGAGAACAAAGAGCTTCGGATTCCTCCATACTGTGCGTTGTAAGGACGATCGTGGAGTTTTTACCGCGCGTCGAGATGTCAGCAATGACATCCCACATGAAGCGGCGAGACACGGGATCCATGCCAGTGGACGGCTCATCCAGGAAGATAATACGTGGGTTTCCGATCATCGCAATGGCGACCGACAACTTACGTTTGTTGCCGCCACTGAGGCTGCCGGCGAGTTTGTTCTCAAAGTCTCCCAGATTCAGCTGGTCGATCTTGTCCCTAACGACCGCATCCAATTCGGATCGAGGAACACCCTTGATAGACGCGAACAACTCTAAGTGCTCACGAACTGTCAACAATTCGAATAGCGCGTCGAACTGAGGGCAGTAGCCGATCTGACGGCGCACCTCAATCTGCTGCGTTAGAATGTCAAATCCCCCAGTGTCGCCGTGCCGTGCGTGGGAAGTTCGTCGCCAGTCAGCATCTTCATTGTTGTCGTCTTACCTGCGCCATTAATGCCAAGGAAGCCAAAGCACTCGCCGCGTCTTAGTCCGAAGGAAAGATTTCGAACAGCAACCTTGCCGCCGCGATAAACTTTGCGCAAGTTCGCGAGCTTCACAATGTCACTGTCTGCTTCTCCGTTGGCGACACGCTGCGCCTCCTTCTCGACGTCAGCATCTTCCTCAAAAGGCTCGTCTTCGACATTGTCCCTGCCACTCATCCAGTCCTTTACCTTAGGGAAAGTCATCGCGTAATCGATACCTACAGCTAGCAATCCGTACAGAATAGCTGTGACAAAGAGGTAGATCATCTCCCAGCCCATAAGGTCTGTACTGAAAGGACTAGTCTTGGTATCATCGCTTTCTCGGATTGTAGTCAGTTCATTCAACACCAAATTGAGCAACCCGTAGCCGAGATTGAAAAGTGGAGAGAATCGCCAGAAGAAGACCAGCACTGCATTCACATCTTTTGTCGAGTCGATGACGTCCAGGATAAACGATACGACCATGAGCACCACGCCGATAATAAAGTTGATCATGATCGTGTAGGTCTGGGACGAAGCATGCTCCTTGAACAAATACGACAAACAATACGTGAACGGGCAAATTGCTAGTCCGAACAAAACGAAGATGACGATCACGGACGGAAACGTTTCTGAGGTACAACTGTTGCACGCTGCGCTCCCCGTCATAGAGTCAATCCCAAAACCCTTAATCATGATGATGGCCGCAGCGCACGGAATCAAATACAACAAGAAGTCCCAGATGAAGTTCGAAAGCCAAAACGCACCTAGCGATACGCCCGACACCAGTTGCTGGTGCTTCGAGTTGTGGTTTGCTTGCTTCTCTTTCACCAAAAAGTCACGATAGAGGCAGGATAATAGGTAAAGGCGATGCAGATGAACAAGCACGCCGTGAAGGCCAGGAATGACCCGAATAGCGCCTTCGTATCTGCAGTCAGTGGCAGCGGGTGATTGTTAACAACCAGATTCACATTCGGCGTGGCCGAGTCACTCGAGTTTGCCGCAAAGAAGCGGTAGAGCGCCTGGTCCATCAACGCCTTGAAAATGATAGCTCCATGGGTAGAAGTAGTGTTCACAAACATGTTGTACCCCAAGAGGTTCTTGTCACTGTCGCCGAGCACTAAGTATGCACCGTATTGGCCCTCGACAGTCGGGGTATTGGCCCCGTACCCGCGGTCGTAAATTGCTTCTCCGAGGCTCAAGCCATACCCTGTCGCGCCAGTGGTATTCACTGAAGGGTTTGTGTATGTAACACGGAAGACGGTAGGTGAAGACGAATTGAACGCTGGCTCTGACAATGCAAGCTCCTCGGTTGAGACACCAGTAAAATACGAAGAACTCATTGTGGTACTGCACCACTTACTGTCGCCTGTGCCAGGCTGGCAAAAGTACGGAGTTGGGGTTTTCTCTCCATAATCGAACGCATCAGTTGTCAATGCAAGGTTCGGGTCGTTGTCTGTGAAGCTGGTCCCTTGGAGAAGGCCCAATCCAACTAGAAGCAACAGAACCGGAAGAGCTAAACTGTAGAAAATCATCTTCTTATCACGCTTAGCGTAGCGGAATCGTTTCAGGATTAGCGCTCGCAGATGCGTCATGAAAAAGGATCCAGTCTGCTCGGGGATAGCCCCAGCCTCACTCGAAGCGGTAGGACTCGAAACTGGAGTCTGCGATCGAGCCCGATTTCCAAGTGTGTGCTGGTTGCTATGGTCATCTGCTTCTGCTACCTTAATGAACACTTCTTCCAATGTCGTCACGGAGACGCCATACGACAAAAGTCCGAGCTTATCCAAGTGGTCGTCCATATCGGCAAACATTGCCGCGAACTTTGCCGAACTTGCCAACGGCAGTTGGAACGCGATCTCACTACCAACATTGCTCAAAAGTTGAGCCGCAGGAACGCGAGAAGTCACAAATGCAATCACCTCGTTGTCCTGGCACTTTTCATCATCCTTCACTAAAGTCAAATTGTAACCAGCACCAAAGCGATTCTTCAAAAACAATGACGAACCGCAACAACGTAGCTCGCCTTCAGCCATAATCGCAATCCGATCGCCGAGAATATCGGCTTCATCCATGAAGTGCGTCGTTAGAACCATCACACGGTCGTTGCGATTGTTTAGCAAGATCTCCCACGTACTACGCCGACTATACGGGTCCATACCTGATGTTGGTTCATCCAGGAAAACCAAGGAGCTGTCACCTAGCAATGAAACAGCTACAGAGAGTTTACGTTTCATACCGCCAGACAACTCGGTCGACTTTACGTGTCGCTTTTCCGTCAAGCCGACCTCCCGGATCTGTTTGGTTATGACTTCATCAAGTTCTAGCTTCGTGTATCCTTTGATCCGTCCAAAGAAAAGCAAGTGCTCCTCAACTGTCAGTTCTTCAAACAAAACATCATGCTGAAAGCAAAGACCCAGCGATTCACGAATCTCATCCATGTCTTCTGCGATAGATAGTCCGTGGAATGTAGCATCGCCACTTGATGGAGCAATCATACCTGTCAACATGGAAATCAACGTAGTCTTACCAGCACCGTTGTGCCCAAGTAAGCACGTGATCTGGTTCTTATACATCGTCAAATTCAGCCCTTGCACGGCCACCTTTTCGCCACCAGGGACGGGGAAGACCTTGCGCAGTCGTTGGACCGCCAATACTTCTCCTCGGCGTTCCTGTTCGCGCAGCTCTGCATTTACAGGCTCAAAGTTGTGGTTCACGTCCACTACAACATTGTCCAATAACGCTTCGGACGGATTATCAGACAATATTTTGTCCTTCATCGCTTCGCGAGCCTTCCGGCGGTTCTTCCAGTACGACGGCGACACTGGGAAATACCATTTCAACGTCGTGCCGTGCTCCTTGGGAACAACCTTGTCGAAGTATAACCCCAGCAGCGTATACACCACTGTGTCAATCGCGAACATCAATAGAGCGCGACTGAAGCGGAAATTGTCGTTCAGGACACTAGCATTTGAGAAGTTGACACCAGTTCCTGTAGCTTCGAGATTCGACAGCACCGTCACCCCAAGGGACAACGCAACTGGAGACAAAATGCAGCCGGCCGTCTTTTGGTTCTCCGCCGTCTCGGTGGTGAATGCAGCCGAAACGAAATACATGAGGAAAAAGAGCACCATACCAACAAATGCACCCACTCGAGCGCGCGAGAAAATTGTGCTGATCATGAAGCCGTATGCCAGCACACTCAGCGAGAACAGGAAGAAGAACAAGAAAATTAGCACCACAGAACTGTTCGAAAACAGACCAGCCATTCCCATAAGTGCTTGCAGTATGGCACCGACAAACAGTATGAGGATGTAGGTGATGTACCAAGACATGACAATGGCCTTGTCCTGGACACCCAAAATCTTCATGTACTCGCGCAACCGCAGCTCTTTCTCTTGGATGAGAACCACGAGAATTCGAGAAATGGCGTACAGGTACGACAAGATGAACACGATGGCGAACACGTCCGATACTTGATCATAGAACGGAGAACTGATGAACTCCTCGATAGGGAATGGCGCCACTGAAGCACCCAGATACGGCTGTGGGGCCTGCCGCAATGGCGTGAGTAGCGCTTCTAGTGTCTCGTTAGTAAAGAATTCTTTCACGGTTGAAAACGTCGCATCACTTCCAGCAATATTCTGGATAGCGTACTCAATGATCATATCATTGTCCAGTGACGATAACAATGCATCATCCATCTCGGTAGATGCTTCAGCGGTGGTCTGAGGCCGCTGGCACTCTCCAGTTGTCGTCTTGGTAGCTGAGTCCCATTTGGGCATACAAGACACAAACCTCGTCACCAACGTCTGCAGCGTCATAAACCCCGTGACCGTGTATCTCGTGTAGTAGTCCATGTTGATCGATTTCTGGAAGGGGAAATCTGTGGCGGGTCACCGATCGTGCGGGGAATAAGACCAATCGCTCCTCTCCGCCCCAGCGTCGAATTCAACCTCACGGTGTACTCAATTGACTCGAAAGATCCGATACTGTCGTCATCGGGGAACGTGTCAAACACAATTCCGCCGTAGATATGCGGGTTCTCTTGACTCGAGGCATAGTCCTTCCCGCTGACATAGTCCTCCAGTGCTTCCTCTGTATCGAAAAACTTGACGCTCTCCTTCAACGACGGGAACACTGACGACGTGCTGGTATTGCGGAGGTTTATCCTCGGGTACCACAAGTCCATCGTCTGCATGAAATACTCCCTCGTGAACGAATTGTCCGGAGCAATGGCGATTTTGTAGGGCGCCACTTTGCCCTGACATGAAGTAGGAACCGCGAACTGCGAGGTGGGGTCCGTGTCGACGAGCCCTCTGGCCGTTACGCCAGTCGTGCAGTTGCTCAGGTCTGCAGCCGACAACTCGTCCATCTTCATGCCTTCGCTGATGGACAGACTGCCCATATACAGCAAGATGCCCCACAGAGAGGTCTCGTGCATTGTGAACTTGGGCAGCACGGCTGGCAGTCCCGAGAGGGTCGTCCCGGACGTCTGGAACAAGTTGTAGGACGTGCCCAGCGTGTCGTCGCTGGTGATGCTCTCGTCGTCGCTCCAGCCCATGGGGACGGTCACGTCGTTCACCAGCGTTTTGAGCAGGCCCATAACCAGGATGAACACGCAGGGCAGCGCGATCTCCATGAACGTGGCCACCGGGTGGCGTCTCTTGAGCGTCCAGTTCTTCCAGAGCAGCGTGCGGATGAAGAGCCACGTGGTGCGGCGCTCGGCCAGCGAAGGAGCAGGAGAAGCTGCCGCAGTCTTGTCCTTCTCCTTGGCTGCCAGCATGGCCGTCGGAGACGACAGCCGCGCCTTCTCCATGTCGATGATAAAGCGATTTTGGAGACTGACGTTCGGCTGACTTCCTTGTGCGACTACTGCACCACACACACCACAAAAATGATGTCGCCACGCGTACAATCATTCTGACGCTTGTCAAACCAGAGCCAAGTCAGCAGCGCCGTTCTCGTTGGGAGTCGGTGCCACGGGCAGATGCGTTGCTTGCTTGCCTTTCATCACCATTCACCTCGAGATCGCCTTCGAAACGAGCCCGCGGGCCCACCGCCGGGGCGAAAGTGTCGGCGGCATTGGATTTTGTAGTCGAATCGCGGAAGGTGTATCCAAGATGGGCCGCCGGCACCACCGCAACCTTTGGCGAAGGACATTGCAGTCAGCTTTGGTGTGTCGCCTCTCATTATCATCTGCAGCTAAGAAAGTGAGCATCGAGTTATGAACACTACGCTAACACCTTGTCTCGGACATGTATTCGACGCAAGCAGGCATCCACTTGCCGCACTAACAACTGTCGTCTATGCAAATACAAACCATCTAGTAGGCCGTGCTTCTTGCCCACCGTCGTTCAGATGGTCTCCGGCTCATCGGCAAGCGAGACTTTAGTGACGTCGGCTTCCAGCGCGTCCATTGCCTCCTTGGAGCGCCAGCACGGACAACGTCCGCAAAGCTCGGGGCCTCGTCCGCAACCCACGAGAAGCGCGCAAAGAGCTTCTTGGCGTCGCCACCCGCGCTCGCGCTGTCGACGCGGCTGCGTCGCCCACAGCTTGCGTCGTGAACTCCTCCGAGAAATACGTCGTGTCCGTGTTGCTCATGACGTTCGGCAAGATCGGCGGCTGGACCTTCTTCTGCTCCAGCAAGGCCCAGTCGATGCCCTTGAAGAAGGCGTGCTTCTTGATGGCCTGCACGCCCTTCACCTGGAACATCGTGGATTTGCCGGAGCCCAGTCGCTTGTCCACGTTTCTCTCCAGCAGTTGCTTCAGGATGGAGTGCGTGTCGGACCCGAGCCACTTGGGCAGCGGGAGCTGCAGGAAACAACGTTATGTTAACCGTGGATTGAATCAATGCGTAAATGGCATTAGTCGATACTCACCTTTTCGTTCAGAATCTTGTGGTGCAGTTTCTTGCGGTTCTTGTGTCGGAATGGTGGGTAGCCCGTCACCATTTCGTAGATGAGTGCACCGAGTGCCCACCAGTCCACAGCATTGTTGTATGCCTTGCGGCGGATCATCTCAGGAGGCATGTACTCTATTACCAAGAAGAAAATAATTAGCATCAGCAAAGTTACTCACAAAATAATGTGCCCAACCAAACCTACCGTTCGTGCCGCACATGGTACTCGTCGAGTCGTCCTCCTATGGGAAATGGAGTCCATTAGCATATCGTTCGCCCCCATGGAGGAGGAGTATTTACTCACATCCGTCATCTCCTTAGCGAGGCCAAAATCCGTCAGGCGGATATGTCCATCCGCGCCAAGCAAAATGTTTTCAGGCTTCAGGTCACTACAGCATCAACAAGTGTGAGTCAAACGGCAACCACGAGAATTCATCTCAAACTATTACCGATGAATGATGCCTCTCGAGTGCAGGTGCTCGAGTGCCAGCACCATTTCAGCCGCGTAGAACTTGGCTGAGCTCTCCAGAAGAAGCCCTTCCTTGTGCAGGTGGTGGAACAGCTCTCCTCCGGCCACGAACGGCATGACCAAGTACACGTTGGACTTGGTCTGGAACGCGTAGCGGAGACTGATCAGGAAAGGATGGTTGATCTTGGTCATGATGTCTCTCTCGGCCTGCAAGTACGACACGGAATTGTGCTGCACGATGTATTTGTTCGACACAATCTACGCACAAAGCTGTTAACAACCCAATAACTTAACACAAGGCTGAAAATAACCTGCCTTCATGGCCAAGATCTCGTCCGTGGGGGTGTGTCGCACTTGGATGACCTTGCCAAAGGCCCCCATGCCAATGACACAGAGCAAGTCGAAGTCCTGCGGCCCCACTGGCTGCTTGTTGGTGCTTGTAGCAGTGCTTAAGCTGCTGGTGCTGTCCGAGCCCGATGAGACTGCAGAGGCCGGAGAAGATAACGCCAGTTCGTCCTCATGCTCGCTCTCCTTGATGGCCTCGGTCTTGGGGTTGAGCTTTTGAAGGTGAAGCGCCTGGTCTTGGTCGTTTTCTCATCGATGCGCGGCGTCGGGGGCGCACAGCAGTAGTGAGCACTTGGACAGGCACCTCGGCGGCCTCAAAGTCTTCGGTCTCGGCCTTGGTTAGCATGGTCGCCATCGCGAACGCTACTGACCAGCAAGTTACCGCATGCACAGTTTCGAGCGGTTACACATCTGAAACATTGTAAATTTAAAATCTGAAACTAACTGATTTATGCACAAAACCATTCTAAACGAGGAGAACTTCGGCTCGATCGCCATGTGAGGAGATATGACAATTCTCCCATCTTTTCGGTCAAAACCTCCTACGACTTGAGCAAGGTCGCCCACGTCGAACGACAGGGTTAGCCACGCCAAAACAGTCGGGAAGAAGAAGCGACCGTTGAGCAGGCAAATCTCCTCCATTCGGCAAACGGAGTTTGGGGGCCCCTCCACGAGCACCAGCAGCGAGCAGAGCGTGGCAGCGGCCACACACGGATGGGTTTGTGGTTATCCGCAAGCAGGTGCGTCAGCACTCGCGTTTGTGCTTCGCAGGACATGTCAGATGTGCACTAATTGGGGCTTTCCGCGTCGCTGTAGGTGGAGACGCGCCAGTCGACGACTTGACGGCCACTTGACAGGTGATGTGACTTCCAGGAGGAGCCGCTAAGCCATTTGCGCAAGCCAGTATGTTTGGCGGTGATGTGGTGCTCTAGGTGGTGCGCTAACTGTGGTCTAACGATTTGATTGGATGGTGCAGTAGGACTTGTGATTCCTCCAGCAGAACCAGCCGTACGTGTGTGTGTCTTCCAGTGCCTACACTAGTCTAACGCATTGATTCGATAGTGCTCTAGCTGTCGGCATAGCTGTTGAATAGGCCGCTCCCTTGAATGGGTGCAGCAGGGCTGCCGCTTTACGCAGAAACAAGCGGATAGTGTGTTGATAAGATGAAACTAAGGAATGTGAGTGATAGCAGGGTTAAAACCTATACGGTGTGTGTCGGCCCTGGACTGCACATGATGCGATACCATCTTCTGAAGTGCGCATCACTTACGTGTAAAACGGCAAGCACACCTTCACTGCAGTGCACTTAGAGAGGCAGGGTGATGACTTGTGATGAAACTGGTTTAGTTAATCTGTTCGAAACCTCTCAGCAATTGATTAAGGAAGTTGAGAGCTATGACGGCAGGTTGACTGCCGCACAAAACCAGAGAGCCCGTATGTTGTGTAAGGAAGGTTTCAAGCCAGCGCGCATTTTGGTTGCTCTTCCGCACAAATTGGATAAAGTTCACAATTCTGTGGTATATTACAGGAAGACAGAGCTCGGTAACACGGATGATGTGGATGCTCTAGAGAATCTTATAAATGCTCGTACTTTTAGCGGTCTTGAAGATGACGCAGATGCATTTTCATTCTCAAGCAAACTCAACGCTGACGGAACGCCTGTTGTTGGCGAAGGCAACCAACAGTTGCATAGACCTGTTCGAGCTCATGAAACTTGCACAAATTCGTCTTGGCATTGTTGGGAACTATAGCAGTCAAACTTAGCCACAAATTGGCAGAATATATACACTCAAATGTCAAATATATATTTATTAGCTACTCTTCAGCTGATATTTACAAGGATATTAGTAAAATAATGTTCGTTTACTTGCTGTAGCTGCCTGGAGAGCTCCGCACGATCCGCGGGAAACTGGCGTACCTCGACTGGGCGGCGAAGCAAAGCTTCAACGATGAATTCGATTTTGCGCGGTCAATCCATGCCCCTCGCAATTCGATTCGTTTCGGCTTGAGCGTGATGCATTTGGTGAGCCATCTCGGAGTCCATGGGGATTTTATCATGTCGAGAGCAAATAGGAAGTGGCAAGCTTGTCGAACATTGACAGATTAGAACATTTATGCGTAAAACGGCTTTTACAATTGGAAGCATTAAAATGATCGAAATTCGTGAATTTATAGTACTTGTCGTATTACACAACCAATTGTGTTAAAACACTTCAAGCTGTCACCGTATGGGCAATTCCAATAGGAAAGCGACGGGAGTGCTGGTGTTTCTTCTTCGCACCACACATTCGTTTTGTGTGCGAAACGGAAAACCCGAAGACGGGTAGCCTTCTTTGTCAGCTTCGCTGTCAGTAGTGGTTTAGTATATGTGCATCAAATCGTACTGACTTAGTGTTTTACGAAACCAATCATATCGCCCCAATGTGTGACTGAAGGACAGATTTCTAAGAGGCGCGAACATTATTGCATAAGGTGACTACACTAATTCTATCTTCAATTTATGATTGTTTAGAGGTATACTCATGACTGCACAAAAGTTGATATTAGCTTTTGGCGGCCCGCTCTTGCTCTATCCTCCATAAACAATCATCTGACCGGAAAAGGGATCGCAACTTTGCTACACGGCAATTCATGCCCTGTCCTCATATGAAATAGGCGAGTCAGTGTCCAACGCCTATGTCGTCCCTAGCCTCCCCAGTCGACTGCAAGAGGAATCTTCTCCCAAAACGTTGTGAATTATATGAATGACCCCCTGGTTTCGGTGGTGTTTACCGCGTCACGAGCATGCAGCTTCAAAAGCGCTCATAACAGCAGCAGGAGAGGTGTAGTTGACACAGCAGCGCGCACTAAATATATCCCATCACCCTGCGTATGTGGCCTGTAGCCACTGGTCATTTCGCTGCGGTCCAAGGAAACGATCGAAGCTGTGGCTATGCGTACGCGTCCAAGCGTCCCCACTGCATTCCTGTGAGGTGCAGCCGTTGCTGCGTTGCTGTGCTTAATGAAGGAGATGTGAACCAAGCTGTAGACCACAGCAGACAGTGTAACGTAAGCACCACGGATTACTGATGGTGTGCTATGGAGACTGCGGCGAACGACTATCGAGACTTCACTATGCGAAGGACAATCGTTGGCACTGGCGTGTGTTGTATGCGAACAATCAGTAGGATAGGAAAGGAATAGTGCTTGGTTTGGTATTGCTAGACTAAATTTAATTGCTGGGGAGCAGTGGTATTTGGCAGGAGCCTCATTTACTTGAGACCTTGCAGCCTGCGGCGCAAGTGAAACCTCTCTTTTGCCCGCCGCCATGTCCAACTGGCCATACGTGTCAGGAGTCAGTGTCACGATTTGAAGTAATGGAGATTGGGTACGGGCTTTTAGGTAACATATTCTACCACTTGATCGCCATGTTCTCTAGTTGTAACGACAGTGTTGAAAGTCTGTATCTTGGTAGCGCTGACAGAATAACTATCTCACGAACAACGAATACAAGATTCATTTAAATGGTAAGTTAGACCTTTGTATACAGGTGTCGTGAACAGAACTAGCACTTGGGATCTGTAAATTAAGACATATCCAGTCTCATAATTCAGGTATTAAGTCCTAGAAGGAGTTATATTAGTTCTCACTTTTCAGCCTAAGACTCACTTGAGACCATAAATCATCGACCTTTCGAGTTTGCCACCATGGAGATGCAACCCTATGCCCCCAGCACCAATTCCCAGCTCATGAAGGCAGAAGTCACCCCACTCCGACACCAATGCAACAAGATGTTGCAATGGTAAACGGAGTTGAACAACCCGGGATGGCCTCCTCCGGAGAGCGTCCTACAGGACGGAAGACGAAGGTATAAATCTCCCGGTAACGGCACACCAGATGTGGGGTTGGTTATCAATTGGTGATCTCCTGAGAGGAGGTCACGAATTTCGTCGAGACACGCATGGCCAGGAAGGAGACCAACCACCCAACGTGGCGGTGAATGAGGACTGCCTCGATCTTGTTCGTGAAGACTACGAAAAAGGGATCATTGACGCAGAACAGCTTCTTAGCCTCGCCGAGAATCCTCAACCCAGACCCCTGAGAGACGCGGTGTTTAGGCACCGCCTAAGGCCACTGTCCCGCCCGAAAATCATCGCCAATTTGAAATTAATATGCTACAACAAAGTTATTTGCCAACTCCTGGACGATCATGCTATTGTGTACATGCACAAGATGCCCCGCAACCAACTCGTATTTCAAGTGATCTCGAAAGATGTGAGGAAGAAACTCGAGGGACAGAAATGTCTGCTATTCGGGAAGATCCTAGAGTTTGAACGATGTAATCTTCTTTCGGACGACTATTTCTATAATACATACAGTTTACGGTAATTAAAAATGATTTAGAAATATAACGTGACCATTAGAAAATATGTGGATCATGATGATATTGAAAGGCCCTCAAATAGGAACTTGCCAAGCTCACGGAAACATACGAGAAGAAACGCTTCAAGCTCAATGAAGCGCATGACAAGGAGGGGCAAGTTTTCAGAACCGTGCTGGTGGACAAAACGGCGGAGGATGCCCAGCTAGCCGGTGTGATGGAGGCGTTCGCAGAGGAGAAGCTGGCGGCAGTAGCAAGGTGCACGAGGATGAGCTGGCCACTTTGCGGAAAACTCACGAGATGGAGGTGGAGGCTTTGAAGGAAGAGGTGAAGAACTTTTTACACTTTGTTTTATGAACATCGCATCTATGTATCGTAGGTACGGCATGGTATGTACATACCACATTATATTATAACAGCCTTAGCCAGATACGACTCCAACGTGAAGTGCACATGCTAATAATCTCAAAATACATAAGTGCGCTGATATTTTGGTGTCTGCGGTAACCAAGCTCACAACACAAGAAGCACTAAGAGGTCAAGCGTGGCGGCAACAATACAGCATGGCACCGAGATGGCGTACACGAGAAGTACCAGGTCGGCACATGCCTGCTGGTCGTGCTGCTCGCGTCGGCAGGGGGCTAGATATGTAAAGTTTTAATTGCATAATTCTCTAATCGTAATGACGTTTGGGGTCCAGCGGTATTATAGCAAACATGTTCTCAAATTAACACTTAAATATTCTTAGCTTCTTACGTATATTGATTTGAAAGCTCGGGACAAACGTTAACAATCCTCTCTATTGAAATTTCGATACACAAATATTCTTTAGCGACACAATTCTCAAATGATTTTGTTATACCAGTTATCGAACTGTAACCCCCGTGAGCTAACACCACGCAGATGTATAGAATTATAATATTGAAGTGTAAACGGGCATGTTGTGCTGTGTATTGTAAAAAAATCTATAAAATTAAATAAACTCGATTAAAGCTTGGGAACGGAAAAATTTCGCAACTACACGATTTGCGGTTCAAGAGGGCTCTCTATCACTACAGAATCTAATGGTATGCGGTGGAGGCACAGTGAGAACGAATTCATGCAAGACTGTCGTATATTATGTAGGTTTGGTGAAAGAATTGCAGTCAGTGAGCCCAAACCAAGCAGGAAGCCGAAGCAACGACAAAGCCGGCGTCTCCACCTTCTGCAAGAATCTCCATCGCAGCCTTCTCGCTTTCTGCGCTGCCGCTCGTCCCAGCGCCAACGCTTAGAGTAGCACGGACATTTAGTCTCCACCAGCATCGACGAGGCCGCTGCGGGCGATTTCGCCGACTCTCATGTCCACTGCGCAAAGGTTGGACAGCATTTCGCTCGCGAAACCCACGAGCACTTTAACGCCAACAGCATCGTCCTCGACACCAACAACCTCGCAGTCAGCGTACAGTGGTGTGGCTCTCACCCAAGTAGCATTTGCAACACCGGTATAGTCGCCATTTTTTATATCGGCCCTGGGCCACGTTTCGTTTCGGGAAGCACATGAGACACTAGCAGCTTGGCACGGCACGACGAGAACCAACCAGCTGGTCGCCATGTGTCACCTACTATACCAGTTAGTCGAAGGGTTCAACTGAACTTGCTGGTGCTGACGGAGAACGACAGTGTTTCATTGTAACAGCAGGATATTGCTATGGGCACCAGCTTTGCCAAGTGACATACAACAAGTCATTTTTCTAGTGCTATACCTCGTTAAAGTCTTCAATTATATATTACTTGATCCTCCATGATTTGACCTGCGAATCGTCTGCCTGATGAAAATTGTTGCTGTTGGCAGCTTTAGCGCGTAGAGAGGGAGACTAGGTACTTGACGGTAGAAGCGAAGTGTTCATTAGTGAGTCGTTAAAGTAGAACCTAAGCTAGAAATGAGTAGGCTACTGACAAACAGGCAGTGAAAGTTGTCCGTTATCAGTCATTTCTGAAGGGTAATTTGCCCTTCAGTGGGGTCCTACTATACTGCATGATATGCAGTTAAAGAGTCGGGTAAGGGGATGAGCCCTTACTTCAACAAAAGCACATTCTTTTGTATTCGAGGTCTACGGCGTCGACGCCTTACCTGATGCAATCGACGTCCTCACTGGGAAAAATGTCGGGACTGCATTCTTCGCTACTGCGTCTTGATAGTCCAAAATTCGGCCAGATTTGGCCGTGTCGGACCACATTCATACCGTTTTTACCTCAACAAGTCCATCCGTCGCTACGACGGCACTTGTACTGTTGCAAGCAAATAGTTCGCGTGGGTGGGTCAGTCCACCTTTGACCACCAACGCATACCGTTCACCGCCGAATGTGTCGCCCAGTCGCAAGTAATTCCAGTGCGCAATCTCATTCCTCTGTGTAACAGTAAGCTTAGGCCTACATAATCGTGTAGAGATTCGAGGGCCTTTCACATACTTCCGAATGAAGCATGATCTCTCTGCAGTTTCTCGCAGTAGAACTGATCATTCAGAACAGCGAACGCAATATGCCCCTGGCGAACCACAATGAGCGACGACCATCAGATGCACCAGTAGAGTATTTTTGCTCTAAATTTTTACATCTTGAAAGGACACATAAAGATACGCTTTGACACGCGTTAGCATGCGGCAGTGGGCGCTTCCCTGGCTGGGTGTCTACGTCCTGCTGCTTCTATCCTCTGCCGGCTGCATTTATGGAGACGAAAGTGCTGTCGACGTTGTGGATCTCGTCGATGACAGTCCTGTAACATCCACCGACAGTGCGTTGCCATCATTTTTCAGAGATGTTACATCATTATAACATTGTTCATTTTCCCTTTTAGACGATGCCAAGAAGTCCCGCAGTTTCGTGGAGCCAGCACATGGCTCTGCCACTGAGCTGACGCTGACGACGTACCTGACCGACGCTGCGCATCTGCACTATGTTGTGCTCCTTACGGGCCACACGCCGCTGGATGCTGCGGCAATTAAATCTGCAGCGGAACAATGTCGGCAGCAGGTCTCCCAAGAAGTTCAACTTCCAGTAAACCCAACCACGCGACGCTTACCGGGGAGGAGCAATGCAGTAGAACCTATAAGAGCTGTGTCAGCCGTGGAAGCCAATACAGTGACGGTGCAGACGGCTGAGAAGGTGGTCACAGCGGTGGAAAATTTAAAGCCCAACACGAGCTACGATGTGTACTTCGTGGCGGAGGTGATCGGCAGCAACGGTGTATTTGGGCCGGTGCAGTCAGTGCTGCAGTCGTTGACACATCCTGAGCCACCAGTTGTGGAAATTACTTCTGTGCGGCCAGCAAATGCTTCTTCAGATACTGTAGTGATGAATGCTACGTTTACGGCACCTGGAAATGTGTATTTTGCTTTGGTTCCGAGTGGGAAAGAAGACAGCGACCTGGTGATTTCGCGCGAGGATCTTGTTGCGAACCGCAGCACTGGTGTGAGCGGGACAGTGGGTCAAGTTGCATTTGCAGTGCAAACAGCAGCGATGGGAACCGGTACTTTTGATTTTCAGAAAATTGTGACGAATTTGTCGCCAGCCACAATGTACGATGTTTTCATGATGACAGAAGCGCCTGGGTATGGAGAAGTTCGCAGCGAGGTTATTCGCAAGCCACGGGCTGTTCGCACACACGCGTTGGCTCCGGAGTTGACTTCTATGAAGTGCTCGCCGCTAAATGCAAGCGCGACAGCGCTGGTGGTGTCTTACCAATTTGAAATCGATCGTAACGATCTCCAACGTGTCGCCCTCGAAACGTTGTCGTACTTTTCGTATGACTTCCATTACGAGGTGACTGCATTATCTGATGACTCGCAAGATAAGGCTTCAGACATGAGTTCGGCAACAGCAGTGGGGAGAGTTAAGGGAGTGTAGGCGATATCAGCGCGTTAAAGCCCGCCGCCGGTCGAGGGATATTCTCTACACGCAACTTCTCGACTGTGGAAGAGTTCCGTGCAAGTCTGAAGGAAACACATCGTGCCAATATATCTGGACTAAAAAGCGGTACGTTGTACAAGGTAAACTTGCGTGTGGAGACTGCAGGGAGCCAGGGTTTATTTGGTCTCCGTGAACTCACAGCACAAGCTACGACCCATCAGGAAGCACCCACCATTCTCGGTGCTGCTCCGCAATCCACGAACAAAAGTGTTAGTTCACTTACCCTGACGGTGGAACTGGCTCGACCAACAGGAAATATTCACTACCTCATATCCCGTAACAATGAACCTGCGCTCAGTCTCCGCAGCGTGTTTCAGCAAGCCACAAGCATGGAAAATCTCCAAAATCTCATACGAGACCGATTACCTCGAGACTCAGAAAATGGTGCCTATCAAATCGGTGTTTTCCAGTTTTTGTCAAACAACGAGAGTACCGGAGCTGTTAATTCCAGTCGGATTACCGACAGAAGAAACCCTGTTGGTGACGGTGATGTTGCCGCATTCAAGCAGGAGTTTGAAATTGCAGGTCTCATGGATGCAACGTCGTATTCTATTGCACTGTTGCCAGAGACATCTAAAAGCTTTGGACTTTTTGGAAGAGCCTTCAGCACATTACTAGAGGCCGCGACAAACGAGCATGCCTCCCAAGTTGAGTTACGCTCTGTTGAGCCACTTCTGGGTGACGTCTCCGGCATCCAGCTGGAAGTTAACATGTCGAAGCCGCAGGACGTTCTTTTCATGTGCTTATCTCAGCATGATGACACAGTCTCCACCGAAAATATGGAGCAATGTCGTGAGGTCGAAGAAAGAAGCAGCTTCGAGTTCTCGCGGGGATCACAAAACATTTTCACCTTCAACATCGGCAACCTCACTGAAGACACACCGTACACTGTCAGTATGTATGCAGAAAATGCTCGGCGCAATGGCGTTTTCAGCAATCGCAGCAAAGTGGTTCCTGTCCGAACCCACAAAAATGCACCGAGCATTATCGATTTATCGGCTCAACCCGTTCCAGCTACCACATCCCAAGTCGCAGCGAACGTAATGGTAGAATCGAATTCTCCCTGCTTGCTGCACTATGCTATTCGTGAGACGGTCGACGCTGTGGAAACTGGAAAAGAAGAACATTCGCCTGTGGATGCTGCAACAATTACGAAATACTCGACGGAAAGTAACACCCGCTTTCAGCAGCAGAGGATTCCTTCATCATCTTCCTCTTCTGTCTTCGTCAAGGGTGGAAACATCTTTACAGACTCCAATTTAACAAATGGCTTCACAATCGAGGACCTTAATGCGAACACAACGTACGAACTCTTTGTCGTCACGGAAACAAGCCGCGACGGTAACAGCAGTGGCGTTTTCGGAGAGCCAACCCTGTGTAACGTCACGACACATGCACCAGCACCCAAGATTTCGCTTGCAACCGTAGATCCTGTACCAGGAAGCATCGATAGCGTCTTTATCTCGGCAAACCTGTCTCATCCAGGCGTGGTGCACTATTTTCTTACTGATGTGGACTTTGCCGACCCTGCGGTAATTAGCCACGGTGATCAAAACTACACGCCACACGAACTCCGAGGACAGTTCACGATACTGGAGAATCACATTTTGATGGAAGTAATTAATGGCACAAACGACACTCGGCCCACAGACCCGCCAGTGTTTGTCCATAATATCACGGTGGGTGGGCTTAAGTCTGGCGCTACTTACCATGTATCTCTTACGACGGAAACGAACGGTAGTGGCGGCGTCTTCGGCGAATTTCCACCTCCAGTGCTTGTGAACACGAATCTCGGCCCGCCTACGCTTATTCCCGAAAAATTGTCAGTGCACGCAGTGGCTGGATCGAGTTCGTCCTTATCGATAGACTTTCAATTGGATCGCTTTGGTGAAGTGCACTACGCGCTGTTTTTCCGAGGGCTCATACACGATCGGAGTCAATCTGCTAACGCTTCTCAAGCCCAGATTTCAACGAACGAAGACAAAAACCTATCTGCACCCGTCTGGCCTCCACCCATTAGCACGTTTGATCTTTCTCATCTAAACGGGTCTGTGCTTAAAGCGGCTAGCTTCGAAGAACTAGGTGTCGGCGTCTGGGTGAACGATACTATCTCGGTGTCAAGAGAAGATATCACACGAGATAAAACTGCACACAAGGAGATCGACAAATTGCCGCCCAACGCACTATTTGATGTGTGCTTAGTCACTGAGACCGCTGCTAGCGGCGGCATTTTGGGATGGCCCGCGTCAGGGAATGTTGATGCGTGCCATCGAGTTGCTACTCACGCCGACTACACGAATCAGTCAGTGATGCTTGACGAGATCGCCGTGAGTCCTTTGGACGGGCGTACGGATGGTATTCACGTTACTCTTAATGTGTCCAAACTGCTGAAAGCCCCACAAGTTACAGGTGGAATTGGCAGCAATGTACTGGACCGGTTTTCCGAGGCTACGGGCAGAATACCCTACTTTATTCTGTTCGATACAAAATTGAAACATGGTCGAGACCTGGTAGGATCCTCATTTGTTTCCCATCGAGGAGAGGTCACGCATGCTTTCAAAGAAGCAACAACAGGACGTGGTGATGGCGTTATTGCTGCCGGGATGCTGACAAATATTACGGCCGAAAACGCTACTGCACTCCAGATTAAACAGGACGTGTTCGGACTGCACGCAAACCACGAATATCTGCTCTTTTTGCGTACGAGACTAGTGGTAGCGATGGAGTGTTCACGCGAGTCAATCCACACAAGAACCGAAGTAACGAGTCACGCTCTGAAAACGATGGGATCCTGGTAAAGACGCACGAAGAGCCCCCGCATCTCGAAGGCAAAAGCGCACCCAACTTTTGGCTCTTCTTCAATGGTTTCTGTCAAGTTTGACGTAGCTTGCGATTCGTGCACGAGTGTGCTAATTTACTTGCTGATTTTCCCTGACCAGTGCAAAACGCCGATTTCCGTAGTCGATGCGTTGCATCTTGATCGATTCTCGACAGTGGAAAGAAACTTTACCGTTGCAACAAAAGGTGGCAAGGGTGACTGCAAAACACCTCTAGTGCAGAAGCGTGTGGAGCTTGAAATGTCTGAGAGGCAGCACCACCGGAATGATATCGAAGAAGAACTTGGAGATGACGGAATCCTTGCTCCAAATTCCAGCTACTTTGTGTTGCTTGCGACCGAAACAGTTGGATCTCAAGGCGTGCTAAGCAAGAAATTCCAAGATCCACTGCGCGTTCGAACTCACGCTCTTGCACCAAAGTTCACCGAAATTCAGTTAGAGCCTCGCGTAGGCTCAACCACCGAGCTCGTTCTGAAAGTTGCTCTGGACCGCCCCAGTGAAGTGCACTACATGCTCGGAGCATCGAGTAACGTGGACTTTAGCGTTACATCTCCGCACAATATAAGCAGCAAGAGCACATCTGACAATCGCCGCGGCCACGATAAGAGCGTGCACGATTATCCACATGATGTGGTACGAATGCGACGTACCGTGACGTATTCGGGAGGACAGCACATCGAATTGCTGGACTATTTGCCACCGGGCACACGCTTCAACTTGTTCATCGTATCCGAAGCGCTACCAGCTGATCACGGTGTGTACGGGGCCATCGGTGAAGTTCGAGATGTCTCGACGTTTGCGAACGCCCCCATTCTGTTGGCTCATGCAGCATACCCCACACCAGGCACCACTCGAGCGCTCACCGTCGGCTTTCGGATGGATGCTCCAGGTATTGTATATTTTTCTGTCGTGGCGGTGCAACCGTGGAGTACTGCGCACCATGTCGCTAAGGGCAGCGATCGCTACGGAAATCGTTTGGCTCTGGAGGACCGGCTTGTAGCGCAAAAAGCTTTGAGGTGGACGAAATGAGCATGGAAAGTGAGCATGACAGCGGGTGGAAAGAACAAATACTCGAAGTACCGCAGACCGAGCTCAACTACACAGTGCATCTCGTCACGGAGACCAAAGACAGCGGCGGTATCTACGGTACGGTGGCCTCACATGCAGGTGTGCGTGCTCATTCGGAGGCACCTGAAATCTTGGATGTGTTCGTGACACCCACAGACGCTCGAGTCGATGCGCTTACGGTGAATGTCACGCTCAGCGATCGTGGTCACGTGCACTATATTGCTCTTCCTAGCGGGCGTGCTCTGTCCCCACCGTCAGATGACACGCCGCAACACTCGACGGAGCTTGCGATACTTGCAAGCGGCAGTGTGGATATCAACGAGACTGCGGGGAACGACCAAAAGCAGGCTTTGTCATTACCGGACTCACTGAAGGCAAGGCCTACGACCTCTACTTCCGCTCCGAGACGCTCGGGAGCTTTGGCGTATTCGGCGCCTGGACACGTGACGCCGTTACGACTCGAACGCATGGACTGCCCCCAGATGTGCTTCCCGATGCAGTCGGGTGCAATTTGCTACCGACGTGCGAGCAGCGCGGTCGTAAACCGGTACGTTGATGTGTTTCTCTGAATTCATTGCGAGTGTATCTTGATTGTTGTTGCTCGTGCCCTTCAGTGTTCGCGCAAAGCCAATGTGTGTGGTGACTGTTTAGATGGTTACAGCACCGCAAGCGACGAAGAATCGGCTGATGGCAACAACGCCGCGTGCGTAAAGCTGCCGACCACGAATAAAGGCGAGGCCATTTGTCCTTAAACTGCTCGTGCTGGACAACTAATGTTGTTGTACTGTTGTTCTGGTGGTCCAGGACCACGAGGTGCCAAGATCAAAATCAATGGAGTCAAGCGCAACCCAAAGTTGTCACAGCCAGAGTCAGAGTCTCAGCATGCGTCCATGCAAGAGCCACAGCAACAATCAGCATCCAATTTGGGAAATGATCAACCGAAAGCGGCTGAGGAGGAGTCGCAGTCGCCGATTAAACCGGAAGTGGTAGATGAGCATGGCCAACAAGAATCAGAGACGCCCTCAGAGCAGCGAGAGGCTGCGCAGCAGACACCACACGACGCAGCCCCAGAAAATGATGCAAAGCAAGATAACATCGCGGCGACTTCGTCTCAGTCGACCAGTGACCCCGTACCAAACGACCCCGAGCTTTCCAAGCTACTAGATCTGAATCAGCCCATCTGGACCCATGAAGCGCTAGAGCAGTCTGAATTGACTGAATTGACGCAAGGCGTGAAACACGTGCCCGAAGGCCCGCCAAAGTAATGAGAAATCGATACATCCAAACAACAGCATGAAGCAAATCAAAAGCTGCTCCGTTGACCTTCAATCATGGCGGACAAGTTGCTAACAGCGGTGATATCACACCCAGAATCTTGGTTTTGGTAGCTACACTTCAGGCCAAACTAGCATGCTGTTGGCTTCATTTCCGGAAATCCTCACAGAACCACACGACTAAGAAACCCACGGATGAAGACGGCAGATAAACTGCCTATGCAGGCTCCGTCTCAATCTAGACCGGACCTCTTTGTGCAAAAGCTCACGGCGACACCCCAACCGCCAATCCCAGCGGACTTCGCCAACTCTGTTCCAAGCTGTGCACGGATGTGAAGACCCTCCCCAACAAAGTCGGCCAGCTCCTCCTTTTCCATGTGCTGAACGTCCTGGTGATGATCGTCGCCGCCATCTTTGCGGTCTTGATGCTGATCAACACGGCACTTGCGCCCTGCTGGTTCGCCACGTGGGTGGTCGTAGTGGTCGTGGTCATGGTGGTGCGACTGCTGGCGTTGGTCGAGCGAAAGGTGTTGATGTACCTCGGATTTGTGGTGCTATTCGTGCTGTTCCTTGCATTCATGTACTTCTGCGTTTACGAGGCGGCAATCCTCAGCTGCATTTACTGTGCGACTTGCGTCGGGTACGTAGTATTCGCTCTGTGCGGTTGTGCTGTGCGTGGCCTCGTGAAGAAAGATGTCCGACTTGCTAGCTTTGCTGAGGCTGCGGTATCGCTCACAACGGAGGAACCGACGACGCCGGATCCAGATGCGTGCGCAAAACGATTCACATTCCCGAACTGCAATGAGTTGGAGTTCGTGTCTCCTCATATCACCTTGACGCGTCGAGTATGGTCGCTGGTTTTCTACTACGCGGTCCCCAAGGTCATGGTCGGTTCGGCGAGTGCATTGGTCGTGGTGGTGGTGGCGATTGAGCCCATCATTGCGATCTGCACACTCGGCAACGATCCTTTCGTCGGCAGTTGGGTCGACGTGCACAATCGCCCGTGGGTTTACATCGTCGTCTTGCTCTTGCTATGGATGGTCGGGGTATTTGGACTGTTCGTAGTGGCGAAAGTTTCGAACAAGTTGACTTTCTTCGTCTGCGGGGAGTGGCGATGCGAGCAAACAGCCACCGACCGCCAAGATGAAGACGACATTGAGGCGACGACGCCTTCCACTCCTACTCAAGAACCAACCGCCACCAACTACTCACAAGTTTGACTCGACAGGACACTTTTTTTCTCGTGCTCGGTGACCTTCGATGCTGGAGTTGCAACCAGGACACTGAGTCCTGGTTATCGGTAGTCGTTCGAAGCTTGCAGCAGTGGCTTATAGCAACTAAAACTAAAATAAAAATTGATCGTCATGCCCAACCTTCAGACTATGTTTACTATAAAGCTTTAGCACCAAGTGCTATAACACCAACGAA
>JAAVTG010000154.1:0-41657 GCA_011947345.1 Phytophthora quininea
CCCCCAACTAACCAAAAACAAATCAATTGTTAGTTTATGAAAATATATAAATATATAAAGCCTGGCAACCTCTGTGGCTGCGTCGTGGATCCTGGATAGGGACAGTGTCGTGTAGATTCCCGAGTCCGACAAGGCCTTCAGTTGGTCCACTGCAAACTACTTATTCACAGACATGTTGGAATGGATTGGACACAGTAGCAGGTATTGGAAGGCTGCGCACATTGGCGGCATCGAAGATGACTGGGTCTGTCGGCGACTGCGGGGTGCGAGAGCTGGAAAAGTAGGAGCGAGGAGCGATGATGGCAGCCACGTGCGCAACGCAGCAGACGCACAGCAGCGAGCGTAGTACTAGGCGCAGAGATGACATCGAGATCGAATTTTGCAACGCTTCGGCCAAAAAGATCGCTTGTCAATCAAAAAATGTAGCCATCCGATGCCCTATTTACCGCACCACACCGCACACGCTTCAAACGTTCCCACTGGAAAGGCAACTTGTCCCTCCAGCACTTTCATTTCAGGGTTCACCTCCTCCATCGCAATGACGGTGTCTGTGACGAGTCAGTTGTCGCTGCAATGCGCCGACGAAGCCTCTCTCGAAGCTCTTAAGTCGCCGGTCCTTCTCGGTCCGATGGACCAGGTCTCGCTGGCGTTCGTACCGCTGAATGTCGTCTTCCTCTACCATCGTGGTCATTCAGTCCAAGAATTGATCCCGTTCGAGTCGCTCAAGCACGCGCTGTCTCTCCTACTCGACTACTACCCGCATCTTACCGGCCGCATCGCCATCAATCCGGTCGACCACTCGGCTCAAATCGAGCAACTGGGAGCAGGTGCCAAGCTCGTATCTGCCCAATGCGATCAACCGCTCAAGAACTTCGAGGCCGTCTCCGAAGGTGATGAATCTGGTTCACCGCCCAGATTAATCTCCGCAAAGTTTCCTGACGGCGGCAATGCATTCCTACCGCCGTTCGACGCCACCCTGGAAGGTTTAGCGAAGGACCCGATTCTTACGGTGCAGCACACGCGGTTCGCTTGCGGTTCCGTGGCCATCGGGATCCGCATGCGGCACATCGTTTGCGATGCTTTCGGGTTCTTCCAACTTGTTGGGGACTTGGCAGAGCTCTACCGCAATCAATCGACGCTTCCGAGCCCACCGCACATTGTTTCGTACACTGCTGGGCAACATGAAATGTCAACGGAAGACCGTCAAGAAGCGCTTAAAATTGCCCCATCGGGCTACGAGCTGACTCCCGACAAACAGGTTGCAACGCATGCTGATGGAGGGAAGCAGCTCCGTCTCCGGTATCTGGGCGCTTAGTTCGCTTCTCAGCGAAGGAGCTCGTGGCGATCAAGGCCGAGGCCAACGACGGAAACAATGGTCATCCGATTTCGACGTTCACGGCGTTAGCAGCTCACTTGTATCAATGCATCTACCAAGCACGCGCGAAATTAAATGCGGGCCAGAGAATGAGCACAAACGAAGCGGAGAACCACACGCCACGCCAATTCTTAACCTCCGTCAGCTCCCGCAAGCAGCTCGGAGTGCCGTCCCGATACTTCCCGAACTGCTTGTTTTGCCCGGTCTTCTCGTTATCAGCCGAGCAACTACTTAACGCCCCATTGTCCAGTATCGCAGCTTCCGTGTATGAAGGAATTCAAGTGCCAGACTCTGAAACACTGAGGGACTCGCTACGATGGATTGCTGCTCAGCCTGATAAACGTCGAGTGCAACTTAACTTCCACTACGACGAAGGAGGATTCATGGTGAGCCAATGGAACAAATTCAGCATGTACCGAAGTGCGGTGTTCGAGGCACCCCCATCGCTGGTGGTGCAGCCGTTCACCCGATCAACCTCTACGACGGTTTGGTCTACTTCATGGGCACAGAGGACGAATTGGCTCAACCCCAAGACTCCGTTGGAATGACGACTGGCTCGCTGGATATTGCGATGGCGCTCACGGATTCCGTTTGGTCGATCTTAGACCAAGACGAGAGATTTCGTTGCCACCGCGGATGGTAAGTTAGAACGAGTTCTCGACCAGAATAACGGACTCTATAACTGAGCAAACCAACTTTTTCCCTTCTCCAAGGAATGGAGCCACCGACCGTGGTGAAGCCTGCACCGTTTGCTTCTGCTCGCGGAGGTGCCATTTTGTTTTTGAGATTGTTTCGAGCGTGGAAAAAGCTACAAGTGAGCTACTACGGCGGGAAGTATTCCGTACACCGGGCGCTCGCTTTAGAGGCCTATTCCAAAGACACCTCGCTATTCCGTGCTGTGATTGTTTGTCTTCTTGCGCCAGTCCCCATCGTTGCTTTCGTCATCGGCCAGGAAATCATCCCGCTTCAAGACCCGAGGGATGGCTGGCGAGCAAACTATGGCTTCTGGATCCGCTCAGCGATATTGGCCTTCGTGGTTCCCCACACGTTCACCAACCAGGCGACATACTTCATTGATGAAGTCTCAATGTCCGTCTGCCAACTTATTGTGATGAGTGCGTGCACGTCTGTCTTGTTTACGGCAAGTGCGCTGGCCATCACTCCATATTTGATCTTCCCAGTGCCGTTCTTCGTGCTCACAATGGCTCCGTTGTTTTACGTCTGCTTGGTAATATCGCTGCGCATCGTAGTCGGTCGACAGATCTTCCACAGCATGCAGGTTCATCGTGGCCAATTCGTCCGGTATATGAGCTTCATACTCACTCAAAACCTGATCGTGTCGATGTATCCCGCCTACGAGACGTTGTTCCGCTTCTCTCAAGGATCCAAGTTCCAGCTCCCTGTGATTTTACTGCTCCCTCTCATCAAGATCGCGCTCAAAAACGTCGTGCTGCGATCCACAACACACATGGAAGACATGATGCCCGAAGCGGTTATTTTCTCCGTTGACTTTTTCAACTCCTTCTACGTCGCGACTTGTATGCAAAGTGCGTCCTCGGCTGCAGCAGTCACCACTTTAACGGTGACTGATCTATCGCAAACACTCATCATGCTCACGGGCCTGCATTACCGCACGGGGAGTGTTTGGTCAATGCTTCGACATCTCGTCGGTGGAGACTTCAATTTGGTCAGTTCCATTTGTCGATTATGTCGAGATCCCGAGCTGTTTGAACGGCAATCTCGAACAGGAATTTGTATCCGTTCGTGTCTCCACCACAAATTATCGGCCGCGGATTGCGGAGTATTGGATAAATTGGTCGATGTATCAACCAAGACATCCAAACAAGAAGCTGAGGGTGGTCTGCTACGTGTATCGAGCATGCGCAGCGATGGTCAGCGCCGTGAACTGATTCAATCACGCACATTTTGCGCTCGTAAGCGCCTTGACTCCATCCACCCCATCGGCCTTATCGTCGCTAACCCATCGCATGCAGAAGGCAAGAGTAAACCAATTTCCGAAACACGGGTCGCCATTTACTCCAGCGTTCTGCGCGACTCGCTCGAGACTTTATTCACGACGGAGTGTCTTATCGTCACGGCTTACTTGGAGACTGCCATCCCGTTGCTCTACTGCTGCTACATGTTGGTGATGCTTCACCTGCCTAGCGCACGCTATCACTCGGAAATGGACGGGGTTACTGCTGAAAATATTGATGGCACATTGTTCCCTGTCGTCGTGTTTGGGTTGCTACAGATTGCGTCTTTTGCTCTGCTAACTGCAGTGATCAAACGATACACTGGCATTCAAGCAGCGTACCAACTTGCTTTCGTGTTGGAGACCCAAATGCCTCTGATTCAGGGCAAACTCATGATCTGGATGGTTGGTCTATTGTGTTTTCGCGTGGAGCATTTCGGTACGTTCCGTGGCATTATTTCCTGTATCGGCAGTACATTGTCTAATATGTGTTTGCAGGTGTTGATTTTACGTTTAAGTTTGAATCGTCAAAGTGAAATCCGTGGCCACGAGAACTACATCAACACAATGAATACGTGTGCACTTTGCTTGCGATCTGCCGAGTACCGGAAAAATTATTGGGATGGTGACTACCATCGTGCTTCTCAACAACCGGTCAGTTTTCAATTCTCCGACTCAAAGGCGAAGCAACATCTCCAAAATCGTGAACAATGAAGGAGCTCCTCTTCTTGGCAACTGCGCTGGCTCTGCTTCCAACACTTCCGGCTCAAATGACAACAGATCAAGCTCAAAACTCTACTGCTGAGCCGACCCCGACTCCGAAGGTGATCGACTTCTTGTCTATGTTAAACATGACAACGAGGGATCCAAGCGTGGTCATTGTGCCAACTCTACCCGATCCGAGACAGACGGAAGCCCCGACACCGGAGCCAACTCTACCTCCAACCCCGCCCCAACTCCAGCTCCGACGCCAGAAACTCCATGGGAAGCGAAATGGATCGGCCACGACGACGTCAAGCCGTTCGCTCAACCAGAGCCCGTGACGATCTCTGAAAAGGCTGCCGTCAAATTCAAACCGCAGCTTCATATTTCCAACGGATGCCATGCCTATCCTGCTGTCAATGAAGCTGGCGAGACCGGTGGTGGGCTCAAACCCACCGGAGCTCCTAGCCCAAAGTGCAAAGGCTCCGATGGGGATCACAAGTTTACGGTCGCTCCACCTGGTTTAATGGCGTTTGGGCCATCATGTACTCGTGGTATTTCCCCAAAGACTCGCCATCGACGGGTTTCGGTCACCGCCATGATTGGGAGCACGTGATCGTGTGGATTGACAATCCCGAAATGGCCGACGCCAAGATTTTGGCCATCTCGCCGTCAGCTCACAGCGGGTACTCCAAGTACGCGCCTCCAGACCCCAGCACCGTTGACGGTACAGCCGCCAAAGTCAACTACGAGAGTTGGTTCCTGATCAATCACGCCCTCGACTCGACTTCAAAAGGTGGTGATTTCCAGGACCTCATCGTGTGGGATCAGATGAGCGAGAACGCTCGGGCGTTGAATTCCGTGAGCTGGGGAGCTGCCAACACGCCCATGAACGACTGGAATTTCCGCTCCAAGGTGGGGAAGGCCTGGCCGTTTTGAGAAATCGATTCCTTGTTGTGGCAACGTTTGCTTAGCTAAAATGTACCGAGGTCTCTCCGTCGTTTTCTGCTTTAGTTGACATACCACAAGTCCCCAACACTAAAGCCGTCGGGTAGACTTTCAATAGCTAGACCCAACTCTTTCGAGAAGGTGGGCTGTCGATCTTGGTTCTTGTTCACAGCCGCATAGTACGCCGCAAAGGCGTCCATGGAGCTGGCGTAGTCTTCCTCGATCTCCACGTCGTCCATCTTGCGCGGCTGTCGGAGCTGTTCCAGTGGGACAGGCTTCTCCTCGATTTCAAACTCCACGCCGTAGATGGGGTTGGTCGAGAACACACTGTGCAGACTCTGCATCTCCTTAAACAATTCGTGAAGTCGCTCTTCTGGGTCCACGCGGAAGCCCAAGATATAGCCGCCACTGGCTGCCGACGTCTCAATGACCAACGCTGGACCGAACTTCGACCCGCGAATTCGAGCCGAGTTGATCTGCATGTACGGGATGCTGACGTTGAAGTTCTCGGCCAAGTTGGCGTGCCACACGATGCGGACGTTGGTCACGAAGAAGGTGCCGAGGTTGCCCTGATCCGACGACAAGTTCCAGACGCCGTTGAGGCGAGTGTAGACCTGTTCATGGGGCAGCAACGTCAACTCTTTTTCCTTGATTATAGCTCCACGGAGTTTGAGTTCGCGGTAGAGTTTCGTGGTCTCGTAGGACCGGAAGACAGCTTGGATAGTCGTGAACAGCCGAGGACTGGCCTTGACCAGACTCGTGAAGATGAACTCGAACCGACTGTTGGCGTACTTGGTCATGACGTACAGTGCCTGGGTGCTGCCTCGCAGCTTCGACGTGGCCGTGCGAATCTTCAGGCTCTGGATGCAGCTGTAGCCAATGCTGAGGTTGGTGCGCACCGACTTGTGCGACGCCCAGAGCAGTCGCAGGTTGGTGATCTCGAGCGAGCCACGGTCTCCGTTGTTGCCTTTCGTGTCCTCCACCGAGTTGATGGCGTCCACCAACGTCTCTCCTTTGCGGAGATGCATCGCTGCGGCTGAAATGTCGAACCGAATTTCTCGGTCCTGCCAAGTCACAGACTCGGGCGAAGCGCGGATCTCCATTGCCGGTGCTGCCATTGCGATCTCGGACGACTCGGAAGCGACGCGTTCGGAGACTTTTAGTGCCTACAATAATAATTTACTCTAGCTGGGATGAGTGTTCGTGACAACACAAACGCTGCGGTTGAAGATCTCGTCATGATGAGAGAAACAGAGAACAGAATGGTGTGTCCTCCCCATCGCAAGAAATCACGACATCCATACGTGCTGGTGGTCTCGACTCGTGCAGCAGTCTTCGTGGTGAGGGCTGAGCTGGTTGCTGTTGTTTGTGCTCTCAATAATGACCTTCTCTTCGATTGAGTCGCACATGGAGAAAGGTGATTCCTTCAACAGCTCACCACCGCTACTGACTTGTTCATCAATGCGCTGACTAATCGGTCTCATCACTCTTTGGTGTTCATTTCGTTTGGGAACGCTTCATCGAAGTTGGCAGCGACGATCCAAAACGCCTCCAGAGAACACGCTTCATGCTGTGTCCGCGTTGCTTTAGGTTCACGCAGCGCTCGCAGTTGAATCATAAACAGGCGAGATCAAGTCGCGGATGTTCAACGGCAGCACCGCCAAGTTGTTTCGCATGACAAAGAGCCCACGCAACCCACCGCCAAGAAAGAACTTCGCGATGGTAAACCCGCAACTCGTGCTGCTGCTCGAAGGACAGAGGGGACCTCCTCACTTCTCAACTTCGGTCCTTTGACACACGATCGCCAAGCTCTCGCAACGATGAAACTCTGTGTCTTCCTCTGTATCTCGTTGATCGCAATTGGAACATCTCGCGCCCAAACCTCCACTGACCAAGGTCAAGCCCCACCAACGACGCCAGAATCAACACCGGAAGCCACGAAGAAATTCATCGACTTCTCGTCGCTGACCAACATGCCGACACTCGATCCGGCTCAACGCAACGTCACCATTATGCCGGACCGACCGGATCCGAGGCAGACGGAGGCACCGACGCCAGCGCCTACACTAGCGCCAACGTCGCCACCACCGACCCCAGCTCCTACGCCAGAGACGCCATGGGAAGCGAAATGGATAGGACACGACGACGTCAAACCGTTTGCTCAGCCGGAACCCGTGACGATCTCTGAAAAGGCTGCCGTCAAATTCAAACCGCAGCTCCGCATTGGCAATGGATGTCGCTCGTACCCTGCAGTCAATGAAGCTGGCGAGACCAATGGTGGTCTCAAACCCACTGGAGCTCACGACGCAAAGTGTAAGGGCTCCGGCTGGGGATCGCAAGTCTACGGTCGTTCCACTTGGATCAATGGCGTCTGGGCCATCATGTACTCATGGTATTTCCCCAAAGACTCACCGTCGCCAGGTTTCGGCCACCGTCATGATTGGGAACACGTGATCGTGTGGATTGACAATCCCGAAATGGCCGACGCCAAGATTTTGGCCGTCTCGCCGTCGGCTCACAGCGGCTACTCCAAGCAAGTTCCCCGAATCCAAACGACGTGGATGGCACGGCAGTGAAAGTCAACTACGAGAGCAGGTGGCCGATCAACCACGCTCTGGAGTCCACGTATCAAGGCGGCGACTTCCAGGACTTGATCATGTGGGACCAACTGAGCGACAACGCTCGACGCGCTTTGAATTCCGTAGGTTGGGGCTCTGCCAACACGCCCATGAACGACTGGAACTTCCAGAAGAAACTCGAGAAGGCTTGGCCGTTCAAGTAGAAGCACTCTCATCCACACCCAAATAGGCCGTTTCCTCTTTATAAGGACTTCAGCCTAACTCCTTATAAGGCAATTGATCAAATATGTGGCGCTCCATGTCCGTGTCGGGCGTCGCTGCGGCTGCGGCTCTCACGGCCGTCAGCGCTTACTCTCTGCGCTTTTACTCGTCGTCTCTAGCTCGAGTTGCTCGCCGTCGTCCCGGGGCAGTCGGCGCCTTGATTTCCTCGCTGGAAACTCCGTGTCTGGTGGTGGATTTGGACGCTTTGGAGTCCAACTTGTTGGCACTTCCAGAGAGTTTGAAAGCCTTCCCAGATATCAAGATCCGTCCTCATGCCAAGGCCCACAAGAGCTCGGCGATCGGCCAATTGCAACTGCAAAAGTCCAAAGCGACGGGCCTTTGCTGCCAAAAAGTTGGCGAGGCTGAAGCCATGTTCGCAGGTGGCGTCAAAGACCTTCTACTGAGCAACGAAGTGGTTGGAATCGAGAGATTCCGTCGCATGGCGGTGTTGGTGCGTGGTGGTGCGACGGTGACGTTGATTTTCGACAATGCCGAGACGGTGGAGCAGGCTGCTCACGTTGCTCAGGAACAAAACATCACGTTCCGAGCACTTGTTGAAGTCAACGTCGGCCAAGATCGCTGTGGTGTCGACACGGTGGAGGAGGCAGTCGAGCTAGCCAAGAAGATTTCTTCTTGTGCGCCGCAACTGCACATGTGTGGCATCCAGGCGTACCATGGAGCCGCTCAGCACATTCGCAGCTACGCGGAGAAGCAGAAAGTGATTACTGGGGTAGCGGAGAAGGCTAAGGCAGTTCGTGATGCTCTGTTGAAGCAGGGATTGAACTGCGAGGTAGTCACAGGAGGCGGAACGGGAACGTATCTGCTGGAAGCGGCCAGTGGAGTGTTCACCGAAGTGCAGCCAGGCTCGTATTTGTTCAACGATGCCGACTATGCCAGGAATTTGGGCAAGGACGGCGTGTTGGTCCGCGACTGGAAGCAAAGTCTGTTCGTTTTGACGACTGTGATGAGCTCCAACGCCAAGGCGGCTGTGCCTCGGGCGGTGGTGGATGCTGGGATGAAGGCGGTGTCGCTGGATTCGGGCTCGCCACTCGTGCACGCCACGGTGAATGGAGAGAAGCTTCCGACGACAATGGAATACCACGGAGGCGGCGATGAGCACGGCATCCTCAAGCCTCAAGCTGGCCAAGACGCTAAGAAAGTTGAGCTACCTGCTCTTGGCACACAGCTACTTCTTGTGCCTGGACATTGCGACCCAACCACCAACATGTACGACTACCTCGTGGGATACCGAGGCAACCGAGTGCAACATGTTTGGGAGATCGAAGCTCGTGGTCCTGGCAACTAACTCGACTGGTAATTGATCCACGATGTCGTGATTGAGACACTGTTAAATTGTTTTGTTGACTTATGGGGCCAGAGGAAGCCCAAGCGCTTGACGTACGCAATGGTACATCAAATCCGCCCAGCGGCCGTGAGCTTCACGCAAGCCATCCCAAACTGTTCTAGAAATGTCAAAAGCTGGATGCCGAACTTTCGTCAAGGCCCAGCGAGTGACGACGACGACTAACTCGCCGTCGCCCTCAGTTTTGACGCCAGTCGTTCTGTCTTTCCTTTCTAGGAACGATGTGATCATCATTACGGACGTACTGTCCCGCCTGAGGCGCTCGTGGGACCTGTATGGGTAGAGTTCGTCGTCGTCCACGAAATCCGAGGCCATCATCGCATACCGTCCGTCCTCAGCCAAGTTCCAAGTGTTCGCGTGGCATTGAGAGAAGTCCGAAAACAACACGAGGTTGGTCTCGATCTGCACTCCCAAAGGAGTGGACGAAGCTAGTCGCATCTGCGAGAATTTCTCTTCTTCTCCTAGTTCATCATCTTCTCTTATAGTAATGTTCCCAGAGGTCTCGGAGATGATGATTTCAGCATTAAATGCCGTTTGCTTTAAGGCAGCAAACACTTCCTCGACGCCTCCTCGGACGCCTCGGAACTGTGTCACGTCGAACCTGGCGATACAATAATCTCCATCCAAGGTATCATATCTCTCTTCCTGGTAATACGGCGCTGTAGGGTCCAACCCGCGAGTTCGTTCCATTAAGAACCGTCTTCCTTCCCTCAATTTCGTTTCTCGCAGTTCTGCCAGGGTCCTTATTCTCAAATTTCGATCCATTCCCAGTCGGATCGTTGACTCTGTGGGATGCAACCGATGCAGCGTTTGCTGATTGTGTCCGGCCAGCATGGCGTGTGCTCTGGCCAGCACCAAGTGCTGCTCTTGTACTGCTTCTCTTAGTAGCTCTCTTTTGGCCTGTCGTTTCCTTTGGGAAAACTCTTTTTCGTCTTGTTCCATAATCGTCTTCATTTTCAGTTCCTGGAGCTGTTTCTGCAGCATTTCGAGCTGAATTTCGAGCTGCTGCTTTTCCTCTTTACGGACTGTGTGGGTGGCTTTACGTTTCTTATAAATTCTCTTCTTTTTCACGGCTTTCTGTTCTGGGGAACTAGCAGCATGGCTGTGGGGGAAGCCGAGGAGCCGGAGGAGTGTTGGTCAAGTGATTTTAGCGGAGCCGAGAGCCCTCGCAGCGCGGCAGCGGCGTGGCGGTCGGCCCCATAGTCTTCGCAGTCGTCCTCAATACTGTCTTGGCGGAAGGGGCTGGACAGCACGCGGCGGGAAGACTGCGCACCAACGGACGCCATTGCTGATTGCTGACGACCAAACTGAAGACGGTTTTAGTTGAAATGATTGTCCCAGTCTGGTGGTCTGTACACCTTTTTATTTACAAGATGTCGATGAAGAAGATGAAGAACAAGGAACTGCTTCACAATAACTCCCATGGTCCCAAGCGCTTCACCCGGGAACAATGTGCAGGTTGATAACACGTCGCCACAGTAATTCAGACCAAACGGTATGGGCAACATCGTTAGCAATCGAAACTGAGCAGTTTTCACGAGTATGGAGGAACAACGTTAGGGATAGTCTCGCCCTCAACGGACCTTGGAGTTCCTCTTTTGCAGCTGGCTCGGACAACTGAAGGAAACCTATCACGACGATGAGGATTACAAATTCATAATCACTTCAATCGGACGTGGTCTTCACCTTCGCAGCAGTTTGTTCACTACCAGTACTACAACGCACATTTCAAAAGCTTCTGTTCCGGTACCGCATCAACATGTTTACCGACTCATACCAGTAAAGCGAGAGAGGGCTTAGGATGGTGGTCGTTCATCAACCTGAAGCGTTCCCCCATTGTCCAATTATCCGCCTCAAGCGTGACTCGGCAACTCGACAATGAAAGCCCAAATCTTCCTGGGGTCGTGCTGGCTGTGCTTGCCACGGTTCAAGCCCAAAACTCCACCCAGTCCCAACAAGACATGACCCCAACCGGAACTCCGCAGGCGACGATCAAGTACATCAACTATTCGTCACTGCAGACACCTGACCCCAAAGTCAACGTCACTATCGAATCAAATCGACCCGACCCGAGGCAGACCGTAGTGCCACCACCACCAACGTTGCCTCCGACCCCACCGCCAACGCCGGCACCCACACCGGAGACCCCGTGGGTCGACATTTGGGTTGCCCACGACCAAGCCAAACCGTTCAAACAACCAGAAGCCGTGACGATCTCCGGAAAGGCCGGCGTCAAGTTCAAACCGCAACTCCACATCACCAACGGCTGCCACGCGTACCCTGCTGTCAGTGAGGCTGGTGAGACCAGCGGAGGTCTCAAAACTAGCGGAGCTCCTAGTGCTGGCTGCAAGGGTTCCGGTTGGGGCTCGCAAGTCTATGGTCGCTCCACTGGGGTCAACGAAGTTTGGGCCATCATGTACTCGTGGTACTTCCCTAAGGACTCGCCGTCTACCGGTCTGGGCCACCGCCACGACTGGGAGCACACGATTGTGTGGATCGACAGCCCGGAAGTTCCAGAGCCCAAGATTTTGGCCGTCACGCCGTCGGCTCACGACGGGTACTCGAAGCAGGTCCCTCCCGCCGCAGACGTTTTGGATGGCACAGCCGTCAAAGTGAACTACGAGAGCCGCTGGCCTGTCAACCACGCGATGGGCTTCACCTCCAAAGGAGGCGACTTCCAGGACTTGATCATGTGGGATCAGCTAAGCAACGAAACTCGTCGGGTGCTGAACTCAGTCAAGTGGGGCGCTGCGAACACGCCCATGAACGACGGCAATTTCATGTCGAAGCTGGAGAAAGCTTGGCCGCTTTAGTTACACACAATCTGCTTGTAGTCGAGTCCATCAATATCACCTTGATCAAGAGTTTGACACCTCTGGAAGTACCATTCAACGACATTGCATGAACACACTATTGGCTGCCAATATACTTGCCAATTTGGCTCAATGTGCAGGCATCATTGATCACGTGCGCTATTTAAACCATCTTCCACTAATTACAATGTTGTGCATCGTGCCTGGGAAGTTGGACTTCATCCTCTAAGCTTATGTATTGTCAAGGTGCTGGTCCAAGTTACATCGCGTTGAAGTTTCCTCTTTGCAGCTGTTTGAACGATATCGGTGAGTGTATTCATCGTGGTGAGGCAGCTTACACCATTCAAGCAGCCGCGTTCGCAGATTCTGTGTCGGACATGGTCGATTTCACAGCCCCACATAACGGCTGCCACCAACTTCGAGCACTCCGCTCCATAGCACGCACCGAAATGCTTTTAACGCTGTCGAATAGCTTCAGGAGCATCGTGGACGAGTTCTCAAATGTTGACGAATCCTCCAGTATTGTACGGTACAGTTCATTCCATCATGTCATGCTGATAGGAACCTGCTGTCTAGACCACGATGTACTTTGGGATGGTGAGTCCCATAATGGTGCTTTCGAGACGCTCTCGTCCATTCTCCAATTCTCCGAGTCAAACGCGAATCTGCAGTTCCGATACACGTGGTCATGAAGGTCCGGGTCTTCGTGGGAACTGCGTTGGCTCTGTTGGCAACCGCCGTCCATGGTCTGGAGGTCACGGACCAATACCAAGTCGAGAGCTCCAGCCAGACCCAGCAAGACGACGCCACCCCACGCCTACCCCAACTCCGACGCCGGCTCCCGCAGAGGAAACAACACCAACACCAACGCCGGTAGCGGGAGTAGAGGCCACGCCTACGCCGACACCGGAAGCCACCAAGAAGTATATCGACTTCTCGTCGTTGACCAACATGCCGACGGTCGATCCGGCCAAGCGCAATGTCACCGTTATGCCGAATCGACCCGATCCGAGACAGACGGAAGCCCCGACACCGGAGCCAACTCTACCTCCAACCCCGCCCCAACTCCAGCTCCGACGCCAGAAACTCCATGGGAAGCGAAATGGATCGGCCACGACGACGTCAAGCCGTTCGCTCAACCAGAGCCCGTGACGATCTCTGAAAAGGCTGCCGTCAAATTCAAACCGCAGCTTCATATTTCCAACGGATGCCATGCCTATCCTGCTGTCAATGAAGCTGGCGAGACCGGTGGTGGGCTCAAACCCACCGGAGCTCCTAGCTCAAAGTGCAAAGGCTCCGGGTGGGGATCACAAGTTTACGGTCGCTCCACCTGGTTCAATGGCGTTTGGGCCATCATGTACTCGTGGTATTTCCCCAAAGACTCGCCATCGACGGGTCTCGGTCACCGCCACGATTGGGAGCACGTGATCGTGTGGATTGACAATCCCGAAATGGCCGACGCCAAGATTTTGGCCGTCACGCCGTCAGCTCACAGCGGGTACTCCAAGCAAGTTCCTCCCAATGCGGACGCTGTGGATGGCACGGCGGTCAAAGTCAACTACGAAAGCAAGTGGCCTATCAATCACGCTTTAGGATCTACTTCAAAGGGTGGAGACTTTCAGGACTTGATCATGTGGAACCAGCTGAGCGACAACGCTCGACGCGCTTTGAATTCTGTCGGCTGGGGGCTGCCAACACACCCATGAACGACGGCAACTTTGTGCCGAAGCTGGAGAAGGCTTGGCCATTTTAGATGCTTTTATGAATGGGATCGTCCCGGTACTACTCGTGTTTTAACACTCGGAAGAAACACACACATACACTTACATTTAAATGGTGGCGAGCAGCTTTTGAGTCGCGTCGACATGCCATTGCAACACGGTGGGGACATGGTTCCAGGCGAAGATGTTCCGGGCTTCGTGTCGGGACATTCTCACTGAAAGCGTTAGCACCGCACAGTGCTACAGACGATCAAAATTTGCCTTGAAAAGTTGACTTTGTAGTTTACGGGCTTTCCGTCATAAGATGGGACACAGGGAAGCTCAGCGGTTGTACCGCACTCTTCAAACCGACGGGTGTTCTCGACAGAGATTTCTCATTCTGCAGTACTGCACCACCGAGTGGATTAGTATCACGGTGGCCTTTTGGACATGTATGATGCCATTCGTAAACTCCGCCGTTCGAGCTTAGTTCAGCAAATAAATGAGCGAATGGACGATTTCTTTCATCTTCGCCTCCAGCACAGCACCGTCGACGTTCACTGGGAACATACGAGACGAGCATTGGGATTGGTCATCTCCTCGTGAGAGTATAGGGAAAATAGGTGTTACATGAGTGATCGGGCTGAAAGCCCTAGCACGAGAGTACTTTGCGATGGTGAGACGATCAGTCGGCGTTGCTTGAGAAAAGGCGAAGGCACTGCAGGTCTGTTCGAGCGCTGGGCATTCCTGAATTTCCCAAACGGAACGCAATAGCTCGTTATGAAGCCTCAAGTGTTTCTGCTGACCATGTTAGCCATGCTGGCAACCGTGGAATGCTTGGAGGGCGCCGATCAAAGGCAAGATCAGAAGCAAGATGATTCCACGCCGACACCGACGTCGACCAAGAAGTACATCGACTACTCGCAGCTGACCAACATGCCGACGGTGGACCCGGCCAAGCGCAACGTCACCGTTATGCCGGATCGACCCGATCCGAGACAGACACAAGCGCCGACCCCAGCACCAACGTTACCACCGACGCCAGCACCGACGCCAGCACCGACGCCGGCTCCCACTCCGGAAACACCCTGGGAAGCGAAGTGGATCGACCACGACCAGGTGAAGCCGTTCGCGCAGCCTGAGCCTGTGACGATCTCCGAAAAGGCTGGTGTTAAATTCAAACCGCAGCTTCATATCACCAACGGGTGCCACCCGTACCCCGCTGTCAACGAAGCTGGCGAGACTGGTGGCGGCCTGAAGACCAAGGGAGCGCCAAGTGCAGGTTGCAAGGGCTCTGGCTGGGGATCTCAAGTCTACGGTCGCTCTACTTGGCACAATGACCGCTGGGCCATCATGTACTCGTGGTACTTCCCCAAGGACTCGCCGTCCACAGGACTGGGCCACCGTCACGATTGGGAACACGTTATTATCTGGATCGACAACCCGGACGTCCCAGAGCCAAAGATTATCGCCGTTGCTCCGTCAGCCCACAGCGGATACGCGAAATACGCTCCTCCGCCTGCTGAGGACGTCGATGGCACGAGCGTTAAGGTCAACTACGAGAGCCACTGGCCTGTCAACCACGCGACCGATTTGACTTCCAAGGGCGGCGACTTTCAGGACCTGATTATGTGGGATCAGCTTAGCAACGACGCTCGTCGAGCTCTCAACTCCGTGTCCTGGGGCGATGCAAACACACCGTTCAACGACGGTAACTTCCTGCCCAAGCTGGACAAGGCGTGGAACACCTGATAATGTAGACCTTAAGGACTCTGTCGTGATGAATAATGCGACAAAAGATACCCGAGCAGATCGAGATCTGCTGTCACTTCAACATGGCAAATTGAACATTTTCGGTATATCGCGTGTGGTTTGATACAAGACGACCTCAGTGAGAACTTGTAGTAGCAACATCAAAGAACGAAACCAACGGGACTGGCAACATTGTTGACCCTCAGCAAAGGTCATAAAACGAAGGACCCCTTCCCTGTGGTTGATAATCGTACGGAGATACTGTAGACTTCGGGTAACTAAAGGAATCGGCTCACGCTGTTTTTCATCTTTCAAATAACACAAGCTTCGTTGCTCGAGTGTTTCTATCGCGTCTGCAGCGCGCTCTCCACGCATCTCTATGAATATCCTTTGAAGAATGCGTTGGCGAAAGAATCAAACGTGTCCGTAGTCAAAGTCGTTTTTGGAGATCACCATGCCCTGGATTTGAATCCAATGCGGCGACCACCGCAAGGTGTGGGGCATTTTCTTCAGATGCTGGAGCGTTCTGCTGAATTTAGTGTCACTTCTGGTGTGTGACCCCCCTCGAGACCAGACCACTCGCCAGAATCGCATCTTGATCCGCGTTGGCTAAAAGGAGGGAGATACTGAAAGCCACTGCTGTTGTGGGGGCTTTAATTTTGTTCGCCTGAAAGCGTAGGTGTGCACTAGCGTCTGCGTCATGGTCCGAAGGACCAAAACAGTTTACATATTCCAGAAGTTCACGCGCAAACATGTAAAAAAAAACATCACGAAGATTTTGTTCCGCTGCCACGTGGCAGCAAGAAAAGTGTGCGGCCGTTGCTCAAAATTGCTGCAGTCACGACGTGTTAAAGGGCAAATGTTAGAACTCGCGTGGGCACCGGCTGCTGATCTTAGTTGGTTCAACCAGCTCATGTGTGTGGCTGCGACGCTAGTCGGCCAGAACGTCCGAAACAAGTGTTGGCAGAGGGCGTTTAGCGCAAGGAAACACAGGGAGGTTGAAGAGCAACGCGTGCGAGGTTAACACACTAAAGAAACCCAGTTCTCAACTTTCCATCAAGCTCACAAATCCGTTCGTACAGGTTATGAGCCCAAACAATCCCGGCACTACCTCTCAGCAACGTTCCGGTGTCGCCGACACCAACGTGCACACGCTGAACGTCATCGCTGACCCGTTCGGGATGTTCGAAGAAGCGCATTCGACATCTGGCACGTCTGAGGTTCACGAGGGTGCAAGCCGGGCTTCCGACGCAAGTTCCGAGCGCCTGGATCGTCTTGAAGGACTCCTCGAAGGGATGGCGCGGCAACAGGCCGAGTTCATGGCCAACCAGCTCAAGATGCAAGATCAGCTGGCCCGCCGCGCCGATGCGGCGCCCAGGCAACCCTCCGAGCGCTCGTTAAACGGCTCAAGCGCGTTCACGGACTTCATCAGAGCGCGCGACCGACGAATGAGAATGGGTTCGCTGGATGAGCCAATGTACCCTGCTGCACCGACTGTGCCATCGCGCTCGCCGCCGCCTTACCCGCCGCCGCAACAAACGGCACAACCGCCGCCGCATGAGCAGCCGCATAGGCGCAGCAGTTCATGCCACCAGCAGATTTCGGGTTTAATATACCGAAGCCAAGAGATCTAGATTGGCCAGGCTTCAAGAAGTTCTCCGGGAAGGAGACATACGCCGGCGTTGGCGCGGATTTTAAGGCTTGGGGACTGCGGTTCCTGCAGAGACTAGTCGCTGCTCAGCGGATGAGCGGTGGAGACTGGCCAGAAGAGTTCAAGCTGCTCGCGCTCAACGGAAAGTTGGAGGGCACCGCTCTCGATTACTACGAGAAAATGATACCGGTGTGGGTAGAGGTGTCACACACACTGGAGTACACCATGAACTGCATGTTGCGGCTGTACATGACTCCGATACCATCAACTAAGGGGATCGAGATGATGGCCGCGGAGAAGGACCGCAACAAGACCTGGCCGGAACACTATCAGTTCCTAGTGTACGTCGCCGAACGGTCAGGCAACGCAGAGCAGAGCGTGCTCGAGTGTCTCTGCAAGTCAGCGCCACCGCACATCAAGACAGCAATGTTGACGCGGCTGAACACTCAGCGATCAGATCATCTACAGCAAGCGGCCGAGCTCGTGGCCTTCGCGATCGAATTTGAGATCGGCACGCGTAGGCAGGACAGCAACGGAGGTGTTGGTCGTGGAGGTCGCGGTGGTCGCAGCGGACGTGGCCGCGGCGGTCGAATTGCTGATGGCGGCCGAGGAAATCAAGGCGGTCGTGGAGATGGATTCGTCTCTCGGGTGAGCGGTGTCGAATCCAGGACGTGTTTCGGGTGCGGTGAGGTTGGGCACATTCGAATGAATTGCCCAGACCAAAACGGAGACGGTATTGCTGCGGCAGCATCAACCCGAGTCACGCTGGCCGTCGGAACTGGCACAAAAGAAGATTCCGGCTCGTGGATATTGGATAGCGGGTCCAGTGTGCACCTCGTGCGGGACAAAAGATGCTCAAGAACGCCAAGAGTTGCGACCAGATGTGCCGCGCTGCGAACAACACGATGGTCCGAGTAACTAAGGTCGGCGGGGTGGAGCTACGCACCGTCGTCGATGGCAAGGAAGTTGTGGTGGATTTAACAGAAGTCTACTATTCTGAGAACTTGACGGACAACATCATTAGCCACGGAAGACTTGAAGAGCGGGGTGTGTTTCTCGAGCGCCACAGCGGTAAGAGTTACGTCGTGCGGCAGTCAGACAAGATGCGGGTGCTCGAGGTCTACCGGCGCAACAGCGTCCTCATGGTTGACATCATGGGCGCAAAGTCCAGACAAGCGCGTGTTCACGTGGTCAACGCTGCTGTTCGCGAGGCGAATGCAGTAGATGAAACAGCGACCGAGTCAACACTATTGGATCTGCATCGACGACTTGGCCATCTCGCGTACAACACTGTCGAGAAAATGGCAGATGCAGCAGGCTCTGGCATCAGGCTGACGGATCGCACAAGACCGAACTGCTTAACGTGCGCTCAGGGAAACAGAGCAAAAATAATCAATCAAAGAAGGACACGGGAGTACACGCCCCAATCGACAAAATCGGTGGGGTGATCGGGAGTGACATTAAGGGCCCGATGACACCGTTGGATCGACGCGGCAACAGATACTTGATCAACTTCGTGGACTATTCAACGAACTACGTGCGAGTATTCGTGGCCAAGGACAAGGTGTCAGCTACGAAGATGTTCCAGCACTTCTTGGTGTACTTCGAGAAAAGGTTTAACTGCACCATACACGTGCTGCGCACTGACGGCGGGAAGGAGTACGTGAACGTCGACCCGTTCTGCAAGGCTACGGGGTACGGCGTCAGATCAGCGAGGCCGAGAATCAGGCGTCGAACGGGAAAGCCGAAAGAATGCACAGGATAGTGCTAAACATGGCGCGCTGCATGCTCTTCGCAAGCGGACTCCCATTGTACTTTGGGGTGATGCTGTTGAATACGCGACTTACGTGCTGAATAGGAGCGCGTGCAGTGCGAACGCGAAGCGCATGTCGCCGTTAGAAATGCTGACGGGTACGGCACCGAACCTCGTGGACATGGTGACGTTCGGTATCCCGTGTACAACGTTCCGAGACCCCGCCAAGAAGGCGTGGAAACCACGTGCACATGTCGGCATGATCGTCGGAAAAAATGACGAGACCAAGGGCTTCAAGGTGTACCTGCCGAAGGATAGGGTAGTGATCACCACTCAGCACATTCACAATGTCGAGACGTTGAATAGCGCACAAAACGCTCAACTGCAGGCTCAACTCGAGCGTGAAGACCCGGAACTGCGGCGTGCTGTAGACGGAACTGCGAAGCGAAAGGAGGCAACAACGGAAAAAGTGCTAACGAAAAGCAGGCGTTCACGACACCGTCAAGTGGCAAGAAATTGCGAAAGAAGACGGCCAAGAAGAACAGGAAGAAAGACAAAAGCACGACCATCAACGACAAGAGATCGGGAGGAGTCAACAGCAACGACGAGAGCGTGCTGCCAGAGGATGAACCACGCACACGAATGAAGACTCGCAACATGGGCGCAAAGCATGTGCGCGTGAACGCAGTGATGCTCGTGGACCCCAAAAACTATCGTGAGGCCATGCGGGACCCTCGCATAGCAAAATGGAAAGAGGCAATGGAAACGGAAATCGAGGCACTCGAGCACAACGACACTTGGGAGGTAATCGTCAAGCCACGAGATGCTAAGCTGTTACACAGCAAATGGGTGTACAAGTTGAAGCTTTACGCTGATGGGAGTTTCGAGTGGTACAAAGCGAGACTGGCGGCGCGCGGCGACGAGCAGGTTTATGGAGTCGATTACACCTTCACATTCTCAGCGGTGCTAGAGATGGTCTCGGGCAAGGTAATCCTCGCAGTGTTAATTATCTGGGGTGTGCCGGCTCGCCATGGCGACGTACCTAGTGCGTATGTGAAGGCGGACAAAGAGGAGGACATGGAAATTTTGCTCCACATTCCGCAAGGAATGGAGATTGCTATCGAGCTGTTGCGAAAGCTCGGTGTCAAGGACAAGAGACAGTTGGCACTGCGGCTCAAGAAGGGGTTATATGACCTCAAGCAGTCGGGCAGGCTCTGAAACCTGATGCTGCACGAAATCCTGTTGTCGCTTGGATTTTGTCAGTGTTACACGGACGGTTATTTGTATATCAAGGATGAGGCTGACGGCAAGACACTCGTGGGCATCTACGCAGACGACGTGTTGGTGACGGGGACCAGCGTAGAGAAAATCGACGCCTTCTTCCAAGACATGAAGGTGGTAGGGCTGAAAGACCTCGGCGTGGTGACTAAGTTCCTCGGCATCGCGTTCAACTACAAGGACAAAGCGGGCTGGACTCTCAATCAGGAGACGGTGATCGACGAAATGATCGAGAAGTTCGGACTGGCCAAGGCGGCACCGGTGCGTGTACCGATTGGTGGCGAAGATGGAGAATAAGATGGTGAATTGCTGCCGGCGGACGGCCGTGGTTCACCGCAAAGACCGGCGGTGCGTACGTTCCAGTCACTTGCTGGTAGTCTGCTATGGATCGCCCGTTGCACCCGGCCGGACATTGCCTACGCCGTGCACCGCGTGACCCGCCATTCGCACTCACCACGAGAGAGCGACTGGCGACTAGCGAAGAAAATCGCTAAGTACTTGAAGGGCACCAAGGATCTCAAGTTCAGGATGGGCCGTGACCAAGATATTGGGGAACACGACGGTGTCCTCGTCGAAGCTTACAGTGACGCTGATTACGCAGCGGACAAGGCAGACCGTATGTCGGTAAGTGGCGGCGTACTTATAATTGGTGGTATGATAGTGGGGTGGCTGTGCAAAAGCAGAAGTGTATGGCGTTGTCAACGATGGAGGCGGAATTCGTGGCAGCATCCCAAACAACGGCTGAAATGCTGGGGATAGTGGAGCTGATCAAGGATATCGGTGCTTCGATGAGGTCAGCAGCGGTGTTGCACGTCGACAACCAGGCAGCGATCACACAGATCGAGGGTGAAGACACGCCCGGACGAGCCAAGCACATTGACGTGAGGTTCAAGTTTGTGAAGGACTTCGCCAAGAAGAAGGTGCTAGAGGTGCTCTACTGCGAGTCCAAGAATATGCGTGCAGACATCCTGACTAAGACACTCCCAGCACCGCGCCTCGACGATTTGCGCGAGCTTGTGATGGTCTCCAGGCACGCCTGACTGCTCGGGAAGGAGTGTTGGAACTCGCGTGGGCACCGGCTGCTGATCTTAGTTGGTTCAACCAGCTCATGTGTGTGGCTGCGACGCTAGTCGGCCAGAACGTCCGAAACAAGTGTTGGCAGAGGGCGCTTAGCGCAAGGAAACACAGGGAGGTTGAAGAGCAACGCGTGCGAGGTTAACACACTAAAGAAACCCAGTTCTCAACTTTCCATCAAGCTCACAAATCCGTTCGTACAGCAAACGATCGTCGTTAGCGGCCTGGTCGTTTTCGTTGTTGGAGTAGTAGTATTCAATACTCTACTTGTTCGTACGGCAGCGCAACCTTCACGCTTCAGAAAGCTGTATTCCATGGCGAAGCTAGGGAATTATGTTTTCCACTTAAAGTTGTACCTCTTTGTCATACCGGTATACCGGTACACCTCGGTAATCTATACCGCTAGCTCAGTGCGCCGCAGGCCACCAGTTTGGCCGCGTGGCGTTCTCCCCACTTCGAAACCTGAAGAACACCACGCAAGCAAGAAGAAAAGGTTTTTCTTTCTTTACCAAGTCCAGCATGCTCACCCGCGGAACCTCCGACCAAGCCAGCGCCCCAGGCTCCCCTTCGTCCAGAGCTGACACTGCTCCCTCGGACAGCGAGCACCCGCCGGCGAGGGCGGCTGACCCTGTCCTGGTGAACATAACTGGTGAAGATGAGCCATGGACAACGGCACCTGCGAGACGTACAACTGAGCCTGCCCCCTGCGCCAAAGCAAGCGAGCGCCGTTGAGACCTGTCCCCGGCGCAGCCGATGGCGATGCCCGCAAGAGTAAGAAGAAGCTGTCGAAACGCACGGGGACTTCCAGTACCGTGACAACCGCCAAGAAGACTACGGAGGACGGCACCATTGACCACGAGTCAGATATAGAGGACAAGGCCCCTGCACCTCCGGCGAAGAAGGCACGGAAGTCTCCGTCTCCGTCTCCAGTGCAGGCGAAGGCGAAGGCTTCCACCGAGTCCGAGTCTGACCTCGAAGAGAAGGCCTCGGCTCCATCAGCGAAGAAGACTCGGAAGGCAACGACAGTCCCGAAGGCAAAGGCGGCCAAGGCTGGGCCCACAACGAAGCGCACCTCCACGTCGTCCAGATCCGACGGAGAGTTCGACTTGAACGCCTTCATGGCCTCTTTTGAGCCCGGCGCGACGCGAGAGAGTCGCACGGCTTCTGTCGAAGCGGAGCCCGTAGCCGCCCAAGCTGCTGGGGCCAACCAAGACCTGCTGTTCCAAATCAAGTCTCTCAAGGACGAGGTACAGCGCCTTCGAGTGCTGGTGGATGGTCAGCCGACTACTCCGCTTCCAAGCGCCGAAGTTCCAGTCCAGCCACGCACTGTGGTTACCCACACTGCTCCAAACAACAAGGGAGAGCTGCCGCCGCCCGAGGTGTGCTATCTCACGTCGGCGAGCTTTCCAGAAGCTTCCAAGAAGGCCAAGGGAGACTACAACCCTCCCCAGGCGCACATGCTGGCAGCTAGTCGCATGTTCCGGTCATTTGGCACCGAGTCAGGTAAGCCCCTGTCTGCGATGTCTTATGTTTTGTGGCTGCGGGAGCTAGAGTCGACGAACTTCAGAACACCCCTGCAGTGCTGATGGCAATCTTTAGTAGCCGTCTCGGGTCGCGTGGTCTGACTGTGCTGCACTTCAAAGAATCGCCGGAGCTATCGGCGCTAGAGGACGGCTCAAGCAATGCCAACTTCTCAAGTGATTTCAGCCCTCAGCATCCCTGCCCTCAGCGTCGATCAAGTGCGACGGGCACCAGGATATCCTGGATGCAATCCACGTACTGAATGCCTTCGAGCAAGAAGTCTGGTACGAGCACAAGAGGAAGTTGACATCTCGCCCCGAAACTTCGTATCAAGAAACAAATCAGCCGAACCGTTGAACACGCCGGCTCGCGTTCGACTCACGCTTCTATACGTCAACAAGTTCATAGGGACTGCTCTGGGCTTCCTGCAGCTGGACGACCCGCACTGGTGGAGCGGGTTCTGCGAGGCGCTCAAGGTCATTGACTATCAGTCCACAGTATGGACGATGGCGCTGGTGAGCGCGCTGTCGCAACCGAAAGACGGAGACGAAGAGCCTGCGCGCGTAGCTCCAAGACGTGACGGCGGGAGCAGAGACCAGACCCGACGCCCAGCTATCCCGAGTTCCATCCGACGCCTGATCCCCATTAACCGCCGGGGAAAGAGCCGTGCCTGCTCAACGTCGTGGGACTTCCGTGCTCGGGCGGAACAAGGGAGCGCTGTGGTAATGCTCGCCGTGAACACGACTAGCCGAATCGCCTCCCCACGCGCTTGCTTGAATGGGTTGAGCGTACGTACGGAGGACGCGCCGCGTTCACTGAAGACCGCCGTTGAAGACACCGTAGGGATGACAGCTCGACATCCCCACGGTCTGAGCCGCAGATTAAGCATATAAATACATCAAGTTCTGCTGGGAATCTGCAATCGAGCTACGAAGCATGCCATACACCAAATGCGCCCCGCGAAGGCAGTACAGAACGCGGGGAGACGGTTAGGGTGGTAGCGAAGCGGTGGGGAGGATTTTGGCGCGCGAGCGGAAAATTTGCGGTGATGGCACGGTGTTTGCCCTTCGGCCGACGCCTCCGGGAGCACAACACCTCGGTCCACCACCCAATCGTGTGAGTACCCACCAGGCTGACGCTCCTACTCTGAACACGGCACCTGCGCAGTCAGGCCTGCCAGTTTCACAGACTATACAGTCCGGGCCGACCATACAGTCGCCCAAGGCCATACAGCCTGTGCCGGCCATACAGTCAGCACCACAATTACGACCAACGGGTGATGTGGCCGCGGGGCTACGGACTCCTAGGGTTCTCCCCAAGCCAAACACCGTTATAGATTGCATCGTTGGCGAAGAGCGAAGGCAACTCTTGCGTCCGGTGATCAGCAGCGAGGTTGCACTAGCGGTACACGCGAATGCCCGGAAAAGAGGTGAATGCCTGTCGCAAATACGGAGAGCCGATCTGGGACGTGCTATGGCCAAGCTGGGTGTAGAACTTCCGCCCGGTGGCTATCCGACTACACGATCGGGTATATCGGGCCCTGAGTACCTATTGGATAGTCCAATGCAGAAGGCTCTCTCCGAGTATGTACGTCGTTCCGGTGCTTCACTTCCGGAGTTTGTGGAACTTGTGCGAGGCCAAACGAGTAGCGACTATCGCCCAAACAAAATTTGGTTCCTGCGATACTGAAAAAGGCTTGCCACGGATACGAGCATCTGGATGAACTTCTGAAAGTCGTGGAAGGCGGCGTCGAAGTGTGTTTGCGCAAAACTCCGCCACGCCAAACGCAACGACCGCCAAACCACAAGTCCGCGAAGGAACGTCTTAATGTGCTCTGCAAGAACATCAGGAAAGAGCAGGACGCAGGACGCTGTCTAGTCCTTGACAGGGATCTTCTTCAACTGTGGCCCGAGGTTATCATCAGCCCGTTTGGGGTCGTTGACAAGGGCGGTGAGGACGCTTCGGTATCAGGCCGTACTATTCACGATCTATCGTTTCCCGAAGGTGAATCCATCAACGACCTCACGCACCAAGACAGTATAATCAAGCCGGAGTACAATCACTGTGATGCTGTGGCTACCGAGATTATGAAGTCGAAGCGTGAACATCCGGCCGCACGGGTCTGTGTGATGGCTGGCGACGTCGCCTCAGCTTTCCGCAACATCAGCATTCACATCAAAAGTGTGCACCTTTTCGCCGGCCATATTGAGGAGGAGGATGTCATCGTTATCGAACTGGCCGCTCCATTCGGGTGGACTGGATCCCCAGGGCTCTATGAACTTGCCGGTGGAGCCATAGCGCATGTTCATGGATCTCACACCAATAGCGTATTCCCGAGAGGCTTCTTTAACTACCATTGGGTCGACGATCACATCAATGTTTCAGCAGATATTAGCACAGCTTGCAGCGATACCGAAAGGTCGCTACGGTTTGCCATGGTGGTCATCTTAGGCGCAGACGCCATCAATGATAAGAAGTTTACGGGCTGGATTACACGGCAGCGGGTGCTGGGTCTCGAGTTTGATACCATTGCGGAAACAGTGCCAATGCCAGCCGCAAAAATAGCAAAGGCGCGAGGTATCGTGGCATCGGCCTACTCAGCATCAAAACTGTCAAGACAGGCGTACCGATCTCTGATGGGTAGCCTTCGTCACGTGGCAACTTGCATTCGGGCTGCACGCCCATTTCTCCAGCGTTTCCGCCAGCGTGAATCGCATCTGCATCGCTTCCAGAGTGTTTCAGTTACGCACGACATGAAGCAAGATCTGAGGTGGTGGTGGCTCGTACTACACATCTCATCTAAACGGGGTTTCGCTGGAGTATTTCAACTCTCTTCCAGTGCCGGATATTGTTATGGAAATGGATGCGTCTGATTACGGGTTATGTGCTCTGGACGTCACATCACAAGAGGCTCTCACGTATCAGTTCTCAGGACGAGAACGCGTACTAATCGCGGCGTTCAAGAACGGCATACAGAACAGGTTCGACATCAACTTCCGCAAATTGCTCTCCTGTGCTTTTGCGGTCCAGGTGTGGGGCCCCCGATGAAGCACCGGTGTCTCAAACGGCTCTTGCCCCCGTTATGTCCAGTTCCGTATTGACAATACGTCTGCGGTGGCTTGGCAAAACAAGCTCTCATCACGAAACCCGCGTGCCCAAGTGATCATCCGACTTTTATGCTGGTGGGAGACATCACTACAACTACGTTTCTCGTCGTCCCATGTGGCAGGTGTCGACAATGACCGGGCTGACTCTAGCTCCCGCACCGCCGCTAACCCATCATACGTAGCTAAGTTTTCATCACTAACTGCTGGATGGCGACAGATAACACCTCCGGTGGACGTTCAGGAGCTGACCGATATCTGGCTGCGTATCTCCGCGCTCACTCCGTTGCCGATTCCACATTTGACCAGTACAGAAGATCGTTAGCCAAGTGGTCGGCTTGGGCGTCACGCCATGGAATCCCGCCGTCTTTGGCTGGAACTCCCTTAGCGGCTCAAGTGCAGCACATCTCCGACTTTGTTCTCCACGGCTTTCGTTATGGGTTTGGATCTGGTGGGCCTATTCGCAGTGATTCAATCATGGCGGTGCTGCTCGGCGTGCGGCATTTCTTTGCGGCTGTCGGCCTTGAGTTCCCTATAGCGCACCCGCACATCCGAATGCTCCTCAAAGGAATACGTCGCCTCGATTCTCCTCCGCTGCGGAAGGCACCCGTGTCGCTCGAGCTCTTCGAAGTCTGCTTTCGCAGCCTCTCGATGTCTGAGCCCTTTAAGCAAGCCTTGTGGGGGGTCATGTGCTTGGCGTTCTTTTTCCTCATGAGACGCTCGGAAATCGTGGCGATATTCAATGGGTCATTCAAGTGGTTTGCTGTTCGCGCAAAAGACATCGCAGTCCTCGATGCAAACGGCCATCCTACGCTACACCCGCCGGAGTGAATCTGTGTGTCTGCGGCTAATTGGGTCTAAGATGAATCAGGGCAGCTCTCCCACCACAAGAATGCTCTCGCGATCCGGCCACAAGTTCCTGTGTCCGGTGTTTGGGACTGCTTCTTCTCCAAGCCCGGAAAAATCTACCAATCGACATCCCGGCGGCGGTGTATCTGACATGTCACCGTAGACCGGCCTGAATTTCTACGGCTGATGTGGCAGCGGCGATCAAGCAAGCCGCATGCAGATCCGGCCACGACCCGTGTCGCTTCAGCTCGCACTCCTTACGAGCTGGTGGGGCAACCCATATGTACCGTTCCGGTACAGATGCGCTCACGATCCAATTCCACAGGAGATGGGTGTCAGACGCATTCAAGTCATACACCAGACTCTGCAAGGAATCGGTGGCAAACCTGTCTGCCAGCATGGTAACAGGTACACGGGGGATTCGACGCAACATTAGTGGGAATCTATTGCATGACCTTTTCAGGGGCACCGCTCTCCTCGTCGCTTTTTCGGATTGAGCTGATGGTCATTGCATACGCTCCCACTAATATATACTTCGATTGACCCCGGTAAAGAGTGGAAAGCTGTATTCCATGGCGAAGCTAGGGAATTATGTTTTCCACTTAAAGTTGTACCTCTTTGTCATACCGGTATACCGGTACACCTCGGTAATCTATACCGCTAGCTCAGTGCGCCGCAGATCCAGTTTGGCCGCGTGGCGTTCTCCCTACGAAACCTGAAGAACACCACGCAAGCAAGAAGAAACCCGCCTCTCCTCGTCGCTTTTTCGGATTGAGCTGATGGTCATTGCATAAGCTCTTACTAATATATACTTCGATTGACCCCGTAAAGAGTGGAAAGACGTTATTTTAGTGACAAAAGCCTACGATGTCTGACCTGTTTCTGCTGTATTCAATCGAGCATGTGAAGGTTGTGGAGAAAATCTCACTGTTTATGGTCTTTCCTATCATCAGATGGGAGCAGGGAAACTTGACGGTTGCGCTCAGCTCTACAAACACACGATGGTCCTGATGGCAAGGAATTGTTTTCACTGCAGTACCACCGAGAGAATCCTGGTGGCTTTGGCTGTGACTGACGAGGTTGTAGCTCTAGTGGAGGCTTCTCTCGTTGTTCCTGCTTTTGGTGATCGCCGTTTAATACATGGACTAAAACTGACTAGAATCGATTCGACGATTTGCTTATGAAGCATTCGTTGGAAACATACGAGATGTGCCTTGGGATTGGTTTTCATCAAGGCAACTCAGCTGTTTACCTCACTTTTGTATGTGGTACAAACTGCACAGCCACAAGACTTGTACAGTTTTGAGTTGGTCCAGCACAGCTCGAAAAGTGATTGGTCCCGGACATTAGCAACAGTAAGAGATTGCTCGCGATGGTGAAATGTTCAGTCTCATACACGAACAGAGCACTGTAGCTGTGGAAAGGCAAAGTTTGCAACAATCGCTCTGTTCGGTTTGCGGCATTCCTCAACTTTCAAGAGCTAAATCGAACAGCTTGGCCGGGCTCATGGTGAAGTCTCAAGTGTTTCTGCTGGCCACATTGGCCATGCTGGCGACGGTCCAAGGCTTAGAGGTCGCCACCGACCAACGGCAGGATGAAAAGCAGGTCGATTCCACGCCGACCGCAAAGCCGACCCCGAAGTCGACAAATAAGGTTATCGACTTTTCTGAGCTCACCAACGTGCCGAAGCGCAAAACCGGCAAGCCCCGCAAGTCCAGCGCGAGCCAATCCGCTGAGTCTAGTTCGAGCCAATCCGCCAGCCAGTCCACCGAGTCAAGCTCGAGTCAATCCGCCAGCCAGTCCGCTGAGTCTAGTTCGAGTCAATCCACCAGCCAGACAACAAGCCAAACCGCCAGCCAAACTGACGACGTCAGCCAGACTCAAGATGCACCGACGCCAACACCGACGTCGACCAAGAAGTACATCGACTACTCGCAGCTGACCAACATGCCGACGGTGGACCCGGCCAAGCGCAACGTCACCGTTATGCCGGATCGACCCGATCCGAGACAGACACAAGCGCCGACCCCAGCACCAACGTTACCACCGACGCCAGCACCAACGCCAGCACCGACGCCAGCACCGACGCCGGCTCCCACTCCGGAAACACCCTGGGAAGCGAAGTGGATCGACCACGACCAGGTGAAGCCGTTCGCGCAGCCTGAGCCTGTGACGATCTCCGAAAAGGCTGGTGTTAAATTCAAACCGCAGCTTCATATCACCAACGGGTGCCACCCGTACCCCGCTGTCAACGAAGCTGGCGAGACTGGTGGCGGCCTGAAGACCAAGGGAGCGCCAAGTGCAGGTTGCAAGGGCTCTGGCTGGGGATCTCAAGTCTACGGTCGCTCTACTTGGCACAATGACCGCTGGGCCATCATGTACTCGTGGTACTTCCCCAGGACTCGCCGTCCACAGGACTGGGCCACCGTCACGATTGGGAACACGTTATTATCTGGATCGACAATCCGGACGTCCCAGAGCCAAAGATTATCGCCGTTGCTCCGTCAGCCCACAGCGGATACGCGAAATACGCTCCTCCGCCTGCTGAGGACGTCGATGGCACGAGCGTTAAGGTCAACTACGAGAGCCACTGGCCTGTCAACCACGCGACCGATTTGACTTCCAAGGGCGGCGACTTTCAGGACCTGATTATGTGGGATCAGCTTAGCAACGACGCTCGTCGAGCTCTCAACTCCGTGTCCTGGGGCGCCGCCAACACACCGTTCAACGACGGCAACTTCCTGCCCAAGCTGGATAAGGCGTGGAATACCAAATAAAGACCATAATTGATTTCGGTGCTTTGGACGCTGCACTGTTATTTAGATTAACAACTTTGTGTTGTTCAACCATGTTGGCTTGCTGAACACTCAAAACATCAACGGTGCCAAACTTCACTGTCACTGAGAGCACACTTACGGGAATCCGCACCGGGTACGGCATAAGGTCCGAATGGTAGGCTCGGTTTTGACTTCTTGAGCGTGATCCTTCCACCTCGTGATTTAAAGCTCGGTGAGCTGCTGCTTCACCTTCGCAAAGATATAGGCGACATCTGCGAAGCATTATGGGGTGGCAAAGAGATGTCAATGGCGTGGTAAACGATTGATTCTGCATTCAAAAAGCTTAGGTCGCAGTGTGAGCGATAGTTGATATCGTCGATCTTGGTCGTCTAGAGTTATTATGGAGAACACTCTACATGCTGTTGTAAATATGGTCGACTCCACTCCAGATAGAACTTATCCGGTGTCGAAGGCCTTTATGGTCACTTTAGCGTTGAGGAAGCGAGTTGGAGAGCAACAGGAAGCTGCTCGACGACAAGATGTAAACGAGATCTTGTGACTGTTGGAGAAAATAACGAAGTGTATTTGCTTTAAACCCCCGCTTTGTGGTTTCTGTTGCTACTTTTGTCCGTTTCAACACCACAGTTCTAATGGGACTGTGACACGACCTCCTTCAGAACGAGGTCCTCCTGGCTGAACGTCCAACTGCGAATTTTATATCCGTGCAGATAATGCTGCTGATTTTGTTCTTGTAGTCTGGTTGACCTTCTCGTCGGTAGGTTATTCGCTCGTCGATGATATTCACGGATCAAGCCGGGCACTGAGAGTAAGTTTGCTGTTGGTTCCCAGGTGATATCGTCTGATTTCCCCACCCACTTGCACTTGTATTGCTCTGAGCCATCTCTTTTGATTCGATGATCTAGTATTGCCTCGATGAGATGGCCTTCGGATCCATCTTTAAGTCGTATTGTCGGTATTGTTGAGTCTCGCACACAGCCCGTTGTGTCCTTGACGAACTTCTTCAGCGCCATGGTGTGGAAAACCGGATGAACCTGCAATTCGTGCGGTAGATTAAGCTCATAACTTGCTCCATCATGTAGAATTTTCAGCACTTCATACGGCCCAATCCATTTCGACGCCAACTTTCGTTGCACGGCGCCAATTGTCTTCGGGTTGAAATCTTTAGTAGAGATAAGAACTATATCGCCTATCTTGAATTTCTGATCGCGTCTCCCTCTGTCGTAGTAAAGCTTCATTTTTCAGCACTTGCCCGAAGTTGAGCTTGTATAGAACGCAATATTTTTTCCATGTGCGCCACAAACTTGCTCGCTGTCTCACAGTTCGTGTTCGGAAGTGCTAAATCCGTTGGAAGTTTGGGCGAATATCCCAAGTCTGCCACAAATGGACTCATTTCGATACTTGACTGGTATCGACTGTTGTAAGCAAATTCCGCTAGCGCTAAGTATTGGTCCCAATCATCTTGAAACCCGCTAACGTAGTGCCGGAGGTAGCCTGCAAGAATTCCATTGATTCTTTCGACTTGCCCGTCGGTTCGTTGGTGATGAGCAGTAGCTAACTTGAGTTTAGTACCTAAAAGTTTTGCACACGATGTCCAGAACTTCGACGTGAACTTCGAGTCTCTATCGGAGACGATATCCGATGGTAAGCCGTGATGGCGAACATACTCTTTCACGAACAATTTCGCAAGTTCTTCGGCTGAGATTGTAGCTACTGTCTCGATAAAATGTGCACGTTTAGTCAGCCTGTCAGAAATGACCAAAATCGTGTTATATCCACTTTTGTTTCCGGCAGGCCAGTAATAAAATCCATGCCGATTGATGACCATCGGCTCGAAGGGATTTCGAGTGGATGTAATAGACCTGGTGATTTTCCGGTCCTATGCTTATTGCGTTGGCACGATTCGCACGTTGCAATATAATGCTGGATTTTCTGATGCATTCGTTTCCAGTAGAATCGTTGTTGGACAGCATCAATTGTCTTCTCGACCCCGGGTGTCCAGCAATGGCAATGTCATGGAGTTCCCATAAGATAGTATGTTGTAACTCAATCGCCTCATGTGGAATAAAAATACGCGATTCCTCCCCACAGGTCCAACGAATAAGATTTTCTTCCTCCACAAATGTGAATTTCGCGTTGCCTTTCGTCGGTTTTGGCAAGACTGACTTGCTAAACCCCGCCGTTTGCTGTGCCAGTCGAATCATCTCGAGTAGCGACTTCTCTTGCAGTCGTCTGGCTGCATTCATTTGACGCTGTTTCTGTTGTAAGAAGTCAATCTCGAAGTCTGGTCTTCTGCTCATTGCGTCTGCTACGCTATTTGTTGGTCCAGGTATGTACTTAAATCGCAAGTTAAACTCTGCAAGTAAATTGTACCATCGGCACAGTCGCCGATTTATAGTTTTCTGCTTCAGCACCCGTTCCAATGAGTGGTGATCTGTTTCGACGAGACCTCCACCATCAAGTAGATAAATTCTCCATATTTGCAGGCAATGCGCAATAGCGAGCATCTCCTGCTCATGGGTCGGGTAGTTTAATTCAGCAGCTTTCATCTTTCGCCCACAGAACGCTATAGGTTGTTCCAGATCTTTGTCGTTCAGCTGGAATAACACCCCACCAACCGCGTATCGCGACGCATCCGTTCTCATGTGAAATGGCTTCGTGAAATTTGGGAGAGCTAGGACTGGTGTTTTACTCATCGCAATTTTCAGGTTTTCAAACGCCAGAATCTGTTCTTTACTCCATTCCAATGTTGACCTCCTCTTTGTTTTCACCAGTTCGAACAACGGCGCACTAATCTCAGAGTAATTTTTGCAGAATCGCTGCACATACACTGTAGTTCCGAGGAATGACTGCAATGCTCGCACGGAGGTTGGTCGAGGCCATTCTTGGATGACTCGAACTTTGTCAGGATCAATTCTAACTCCATCTCTCCCCACGAAATCTCCGAGGCACGGAATTTCGGGCGCACACACTGTAGACTTGGCTAGCTTTAGATACAGTTTTTCTCCCGGCATCGTTCGAATACCTTTCAAACTGCTGCAAGGTGTGCCTCCATGTCGTGTGTTTTTGTGAAGATGTAAATGTCGTCAAAATACGTTGCGGTGAAGTCGCGCAGATCCGCGAAGATTCCTTGTACGATACGGTTGAAAGTTGCTGGCGCGTTGCTGAGGCCCATTGGTATGGCAATGTATTCATATAAGCCATCGGGAGTCTGGAACGCCGTAAAGGGATGTCTTTTCCCGCATGCGTAGTTGATAATATCCGGAAAGTAAGTCGAAACAACTAAACCAGAATGCCAGACTCATGCGATCAATAATCGAGTCTTTCCTTGGCATTGGTGAGGATTGGCGGACGGTTCGCTCATTCATTGCTCTGTAATCGTGAACTACACTCCACCCCACCGGTTTTTATGCAAAACGTTGGCGCGGCATGTGGTGATTTACTCGGTCGAATTAACCCAGCTCGTAACATAGCTTTCACCCACTCTCGAAGTGCTCGTTCTTGGTCCGGACTCAGCCTCCATTGCTGTCGATAAACTGCCCCAGTGCCCTCTTTGATCTCCATTTCATGCTCACCATGAGCTGGTGACCCGATTGGTAATTCTGTCCGAAAAATATCTGAGAATTCCTTCAGCAAAGGGTACCCAGGATTATCTGCAAAAGTTTTCAAGTCTGTAGTTAGTTGTCGTTGTTGTTTATCTGTGGTTTTCGTTGTTACAATTGCTGCCGCTGCTACTGCAGCGGAGTACCCATCTTCTTTTAGGACCTCAACATACATTGCGTTGATGGTTGCCTGGGGTATGACAGCTGCGAATTCCACATCTTTTTCCGGAATATCTTTTTGCCGTCTTGAGCGAGATGTGCTTCGTGAATCCCCACTTTGCGCTGTAGTATGCACTACGTTCTGTCGGTAGTTTTGGGATAGCAAGCGGGGACTCTTTTGTTCGTTGCCGTTCAGCGTGAATATCGGGGTTTTGTTTCTGTTTCTCCTGAAGTTTCTTTGCTCGCTCAACCTCTTCAATGTACTGCTGCTTGCTGTAAACTTGATCGGTTTCCCAGTCAATGATTGGTAGCCCTGTCCGCTTCCATGGAACTCCTAGCATTAAATCACAACCGTTTGGGATAAAGCAAATGTTGAAATCGAACGTGAAAGACTCCATGTCATCCACGTAAATTTTCAGCGTGATGGTTCTATTTGCTACTTGTTCCGTCTTGCCGTTAGCGTAGGTTACTGCAAAGAACCCCGAATCGATGACATGATGCTCCCATTTGTTTCGTCGGATAAATTCCTCCGACACACCGCAAAAGTCTGCTCCCTCATCGAAGAATGTTCGACCCTGCGTGTGAGTGTCACCGCGTGTGCAGCCGACATTTTTATCAAATACCGTTTCCCCAGCTGTGTGCCAGCCGCGTTCTTTCGGAAGTAGGCTAGGTTCTCTTCCTTACCTGGGTCAAACACTTGCGACTCTGCATTGGAGGTGGCAGTGTCAGGTCCTGGGATGCCATCCCCAGAACCGCTTAGTTTAAATCACTTTTCAACTTATCCATGTCAGATTTGAGAGAAGACATCATTTTGAGCAGTTGATCCATTCCAACGCTATTGGATGTCGCTGATGTTGTTGTAGCTGCATTGTTTTTCTTGCTCTTTAACCACTTCGGTTGCAGTTCTGGATGTAACATCCAACACTTATCGGGTGTGTGACCTTGTTCCGTGCAGTGCATTGGCGTGCACTTCTGCGTGTCGGTTTTCTTTTCACCCTTGTTCTGACTCCCCTTGCGGGATTTTCCTCCATCGGCCGAGCCAGCGCTTGCGGATTTCGCTGCACGCTTATTTGACTCTTCAGGCGCTGCACGTGGGTTCATTGTTCGAGCTGCATCGACGAGATCTTCCAGCGATGTATATTGTTTCGTCTGGAGAAAATTTTGTAAATCCTGCGATTGCAAGCCTTTCTTAAAGAGAATCAGCTTAAACTTGACGGAGACTTCCTCCGTTCGGGCCAGCCGCAAAAACTCTTCAATGTACTCGTCCAGCGAGCGACATCTTTGGGTGCAGTCAAACAATCGTGCCACCCGATCTTCCTCGCGAGACTTGGTGAGAAATCGTTGTCTCATTTTCTTGGCAATTGAGCTCCAGCGCCATTCGCCACTGTATTCCTGCAGTAGCCATGCTTTTGCCTTGCCTTTTGTGTGACTCATCATTAGCTGGCCGACGCGGAAATCAACTTGTGGTTGTCGAAAAATAACTGGAAAGCTTCATACCACGAGATCATATTGAGCACATACACATCAATGTCTTCATTGTCTTCCCCGCCAAATATTGGCGTCTCTTTTGCTTGAAAGTCTTGGCTATCCGATCCTCGAGATCGTTTGCTGAGTACGATGTGGTTCCTTCTGGCATTTTGCCCAGCACATCCCACTCAGGGTACAGCTCGGAATTATCCACTGCATTTGGACCAGCCATAGATGACATGTCCGTAATGGTTGCCCACAGATCAGCTACTTCTTCACGCTGAGCTTGAGCATCAGATTTCATCTGCTCTATTTCTCCGCGCATTTCGTTTAACTGTCTCGAATGACTCTCCATCGTGGCATAACTTCTGTCCGAAAATTGCTGCATTTGCTGAATTACTTCTTGTAGGAGTTGATGAGTTCGTCCTGCTTGTGCCGTACTCTCGTGGTGACGCCGCTCAACTCGCGTGGCAAACGCCGCCACCGACTCCGTTAAATTTGTTTGGTCCCTTTGTAAGGCATGGAGGGTTTCTTCCAGCCGGGGCAACTTTGTGAGTAGGTCTCGGACTTCGTCCAGTTCGCTCGAATTGAGTCTGGACGTTGTAGCTCCATTGAAGTCGTCGATGTCGACTCCTTCACGATCATTCATCTTGTTGTCTCACACGTAAAGCTCTACTATGTTGTAAATATGGTCGACTCCACTCCAGATAGAACTTATCCGGTGTCGAAGGCCTTTACGGTCACTTTAGCGTTGAGGAAGCGAGTTGGAGAGCAACAGGAAGCTGCTCGACGACAAGATGTAAACGAGATCTTGTGACTGTTGGAGAAAATAACGAAGTGTATTTGCTTTAAACCCCCGCTTTGTGGTTTCTGTTGCTACTTTTGTCCGTTTCAACACCACAGTTCTAATGGGACTGTGACACATGCACACGACCATGACGTAAAAAGAGCTTTGCCAAACGTACACTTCTACCTTCGTCGGAAACGCTGTACGTGTTCGTGAAGTGATCGGTCCCGGCCATCGCCACAGCAAAAGAGAGTTTGCGGTGGTGATGCGTTGCCGACGTGGATAGTCATGGCCAGAAAATCTCTCGGTTCGACCAGCGGACATTCCGCAATCTGCTAGCACTAAATCGAAGGCTTCGGTGCTCTCGCGAGGAGGTTCCAAGTCTTCGTGGGGTCGCGCTGTGCAAGCGAGCGCCCAAGGACTAAAAGTTACCGACACGAATCTGGCTTACGAACTTGTCGACGCGCGACCCTGCCAAGCGCAATGTCACCATTGTGCCGGACCGACCCGATCCAAAGCAAACGGCAGCACCGACACTTGCACCAACACCACCACCTACACAACCGCCCACGCCAGAAGCGCCGTGGGTCGTTGTCTCGATGGACCACGACCCACTTCAACTGTTCAAGCAGCCCGAGCCCGTGACGATCTCGGAAAAGGCTGCCGTCACAGATCCACATCGCTAATGGATGCCACCCGTACCCCCGCTGTCAGTTGGGCTGGTGAGACTGAAGACCAAGGGGCCACCTAGCGGCAATTGCAAGGGCTCTGGCTGGGGATCACAAGTCTACGGTCGGGTCCGCCTGGTTCAGAGTTAAGTTGGCCATCATGTACTCGTGGTATTTTCCCAAAGACGCGCCTTCCACAGGTCTGGGCCACCGTCACGACTGGGAGCACGTCGTTGTGTGGATCAGCAACCCTGAAGTGAACCCCGAAATCTTGGGCGTGAGTCCGTCGCCCACAGCGGCTACTCAAGTACATCCCGCCATCGGTCGACGGCACGAGTGTGAAGGTCAACTACGAAAGCCACTGGCCCATTAACAACGCGCTCGACTCGACCTCGGAGGTTGGCGAATTCCAGGACCTGATCATGTGGAGCCAGCTACGTGACAATACTTGACGTGCACTGAATTCCGTGGCCTGGGGAATGGCAAACACCCCATTCAACGACGGCAACTTTGTCCCGAAAGTAAAGAAAGCGTGGCCGTTTGGCTAGAGTTTTTTCTTCTCCCTACTGACGTTGGCTCCGAAGGCAACGTACGAATTGTTCCAGGACGACATTAAAACCCAATACGTTGAGTTTCTTGTTCGTCACATGCATATGCTTCACTTCATAGCTGAGGCCAGATTCGTTTCCGAGGGCTTTGGGAGACCGACAGTATCACGAATACAGTTCAAGAACGCCTCCGAGACCTTGGCGGACACATCGCGCATCTCACGCAGCACGTGGTTGGGGACATTCATCTCTGTGTGGCAGATCCTTGTGAAGGCCCATCGCGTCACGACCACCATTTCTTCAGACGAACAGTTCTTCCCTCTAGAACTCTCTTGTTCCTCGACATGAGACGTCAACATAATGACTGCCGTGGCATCGCGGCGAATGCGTTCGTGAGGACGGTACGGATACCGATCGTCCTTGTCCACAAAGTCCGTCGCGGTTATCGCGCACGTTCCGCCCTCTCCATCAACACAAGCCAAGTCCGAAAAGTGAATCAAATTGTTCTCCACCAAAACCCCTCGCGTTGTCCGACTCACCAGACGCATGTGGGAGAAGTTCTCCTCGCTCACATCGTCGTCTTCTCGGATTGTAATGTTGCCCGACATCTCCGACATGATGATTTCAGCATTAAACGCAGCGTTCATGAGAGCATCTGCCACAGCTCGCACGCCTCCTCTGACCCCTCGCAATGAAGTCCTATCAAAGCGAACATTGCAGTAGTCTCCCTCTGGAGTCTCGTACCTTTCCTCATTGAAATACTCTGCTGTCGGATGCAGCCCCACGCAGCGTTGTTGGATATATCGTCGCGCGTAGTTGAGTTTGGGTGCTCGTAAGGCGTCCAAAGCTGGTCGTCGCTCGTCCTGGTCCGCAGGTAGATGGACGTAAACCTCCATCGGCCGCACTAGGTACGAGTGGCGTTGTGAGCAGCCTAGCAGCATGGCTTGAGTATTGGCCACTACTAAATGCTGCTCTTGGATCACATCTCGCAGCAGCAGATTGTGCTGCTTCTGCTTCTTGAGGGACTTATCTTCGCCTCCCAAAGCTTTAATCTTAAGCATCTCTAGCTTGGCTTCTAGCGTCTGGATCTCCGCCTCCAGCGCCTGCTTCTCCTCCTTGCGCACTGTGTGGGTCGGCTTTCTCTTCTTGTACACGCGCTTCCTCTTACTGGGGGCAACCACACTGTCGTCCGAGCTCTGACTCTCCTGTCTTTGTAAATGAGCTCTGGCTTTGACTGGGGACTCTCCCTTTATCCACGGAGGTGTGGGGAGTCCGTGGGGGCGCCCGATACGCCCCAACCTGGGCCCAAGAAGCGTGGATTCACTTGCAGCGAGCCCATGGGGAAACTGAAACTGTAGAGACTTTTGAGATGAGTCGAGGTGAGCCGGGACTTTGTGGTGTAAACACCGAGTCGGTTTGCTCCACAAGTGCAGGTGCAACACCGGAGTACGTCCGTGGCCTCGCGTTCACCAAAGAAAAGCCTTTTATTCTAGCACCAAGGACTTGGATCAAGCCGAGCTTCTCGATAGTCCGAGGATCTCTCTTACGCAGTTGAAAAACGTGCCTTGGGATCGGATGGACGTCTCTCGTAGCTCCAGCAGCGCTTGACGAGGCAGATCCATGTCGGTGTGGCAGATTCTTGCGCACGACCAACGGGTGGCCACCACCACGAGCTCTTCTTCACTGCTGCTGCCTTTTGCTGGTTCCATGTACGAGGTCACGAGCATTGCTCCCGTCGTATCGCGTCGTATGCGTTCGAGCGGGCGATACGGGTACAGCTCGTCCTCGTCGACAAAGTCCGTGGCGGACATCGCGTAGCACCCGTTGCCGCTCTCGTCGCCACGCGAAAACTCGGCAAAGTGCACCAAGTTGTTCTCCAGCAGCACGCCGCGGTGGGTCTGGGACACCAGCCGCATCTGCGATACACTGTCGTCGTTGAGGTCCTCGTCCTCCTCGCGGATGGTGATGTTCCCGGACGCTTCCGAGATGACAATCTCCGCGTTGAAAGCGGCCTGCAGCACGGCATCGAACACTGCACGGACTCCTCCTTGACGCCCCGTAGTGGGGTGATCTCAAAGCGGGCGACGCAGAAATCTCCTTCGGCAGTCTCGAACCGCTCCTCTTGGAAGTACGACGTCTTCGGGTTCAATCCGTGGCTGCGTGCTCTCAGAACCGCTTGGCGTCTCTTAACTTGGCAGCGCGTAGAGCATGCAGCACCTCTCTCCTCTCCGTTCGATCGGCGCTCAGACAAATCTTCGTCTCCATGGGTCTCACAGCTCTTACATGGTGTTGGGTGTGTCCTGACAGCAGCGCACGCACTTGAGCGAGCACCAGGTGTTGGTCCTGGATGCTCTCTCTGAGCACAGCGTTCTCCACCACTCGATCTTGGTAGCTCTTTGTGGCTTCTCCCTGTTGCACCAGCGCCTGGAACTTGATGGCGTCCAGCTTGGCCTGCAGCTCGGTGATCTCCTTCTCCAGCGCCGCCTTCTGTTCCTTGCGGATCGTGTGGGTGGCCTTCCGCTTTTTGAAGACTCTCTTTTGGGTCGAGGCTCTACTGGAGCTGGCGACGTCGACGCTGAGGACGGAGGCGTCTCTTCCTCTGGCATTGCAGCTGAGAAGTTCATGAGCGTCGCTGCAGCGCCATGTTGTTGGTGCTGCTGCCACAAGGCCGTGGGGTCGTTCCAGAGCTGCAGCTGGCGGTTGTCCACGATCATGAGCGCGTCCTGCGGCTGCTGCAGGGGCTTTGTCATGGAGGGGACGTCGAACGGCTGGAACGGGTCCATGGCGACACGCAGACGAATGCAAAGGCAAATAAAGTTAGGCGAGAGATGAACGCGCAAGAAGCATATACACTTTCGAGCGGCAGGCAATTGGCGTGTGACGCCATCGGCCGGGTCTGTAATCGGGAGGGTCATTGTAAGGGTTTTTCTCTATAGTGACATTATAGTATCACACAAAGTGTCTGGTCTCAGCAAGCGCTTCCTTCCCAGCAGGAATCCTTGACGTTGGTTACTTGCACGCGTGACCAGCAAGCGGTGTGCTGAGCGGAAGCCGTCCGGTGAAGACTTCGTAGGAGTAGAGGCTGCTGTTCAAGCATTCCATGATGCCGCCCCGCCCGCATGCAACAACCAAGACAACCAAACTGTCGTGGCAACAGAACGGATGGGGGACAGACATCCTCGACTCGAGGAAGACCTTGTGTGATGCAGAGATATTCGCGACGTGCTAACTAGAAAATGTCGTGATCCCCTTTGAGTATACGCTTGCGTGTTTTTCCGTTCGTCATCAAGAAGAAGACCCTCCTGGTAGCACAGTACACCGCTAGCTGACCAACATTAGTACCGCACTCCACCTTTCAGTACACGAGGATGCTGTCTCGAATGCAAGGCTTGCCTCGGCCAGCTCCGTTGGAGCTCCGATAAACTGCCTACTCTTTGCCTATGCTTTGCATAGCCGTCCCAATGCCAAAGCATGGGGCAGCGCGTCACTATCGCACTCGCACGCTCGTTTACGGATCCCCGCCAAGAAGCGCCATGCACTCGCCGTTCTTCAACCGCAGCTTGTCGTCGCGCTCCAGTGGGAGACTGCCTCGTCGACGGCCGCTGCCTACAAGCTCTACACGCCCCCAATGACCTGGCAAGACCCCAATGCGATGACGTATCTGCCTCCCCGAACTTCACTCAAGACCCTGCTAACAGCTACAGGAGAAGCGTACACAACATGACCAGCACCAGCGACGACAGCAGCGGAGAGGAGACCAAGACCAAGAAACCCAAGACACAGAAGCCCCCATCCAAGCGCAGGGCGCAAACCCACCCACACTCTCCGAAAAGAGCAGAAGATGGAGCTGCTGGGTCAGATTGAAAAGCTCAAGGCCAGCTAGACAACCTCAAGTCGCAGGCGATTGTGTCCAATGCGCTTCATGTCAAGAAACACACCCAGGCGCCGGTGATGAACGTGATTCTGAGGATGCAGTGCAGTCGAGACAGTCGACCCTTGCGGACGTGCAGGGCTTCATGTCTGGGTACGTGCAGCAGCAGCACGACATCAGTCCCATCAACACGAGCATGAAATTGGGACTGGACCGGAATCAACGACATGAGGAGCTGGTGGGGATGAAGCAGCAGAAGCTCAAATTGACACACGAGTTCTTACTACGGAGAAGCAGAGGACTGGAGCCAGGAAGACAATACTGCGAAGAGGAGCGCTTCGAGACGTCTACAGGAGACTACTGCGCACTGCGCTTCGCTGTGGCGCACTTCCGAGGCGCGTCCAGTGTGCGTGCTGTGTTTGACGCTGCTCTGTTCCACATCGCCAACGTCGAGATCAGCATGTCGGAGGTTCTAGGCAACATTACGATCCGAGAAGACGACGATAACGGTGAAGACAATGTGATGCAGCTGAGGTTGGTGTCGTCGACGGGGACTGCACCGCAAGCTCCGCCGCTGGAGACTAACTCGGTGCAATTCAATGAGTTTCATGAGGCGACGACGGTGGGTGGTCACCCCAGCACTGGGTCAACTGAGTACGGCATCATCTTGGGCGACTTTGTGGACGAGGACGAGCTGTATCCGTACCGTCCACAGGAACGACTCCGCAAGGACGTTACTGCCGCGCTGCTGGTGACGCGACTACCCAAGGAGGACCAGCGCCACACGTACAGAAGCGGCGACGTGTTGGAGAGGACAATCAAAAGTGGCAATGCGGCTGAGCTGGTGGTCAAGGTGACGCTCTGGTCGTTGATAAAACTGCATCATTCGGAGCTGGAAGTGTCCTACGACTGCCTTGAAGAGACTCGGCACGAGATCGGTCGCTGGGGAGAAGAGATGGTGCGCGGCATGGCGCGAACGCTCTCTCTGAAGCAAGCGCACTAAGTGGATTCCCCAGAGGTGCAGCCCAGAACCAGCTTTTCCGATTCGATGGCCACAGTGGT
>JAAVTG010000155.1:0-32372 GCA_011947345.1 Phytophthora quininea
TCAACGAATGGATCACCATCGAGCCTGGCGTGCTCTTCAAGCACGAGACGGTGGTCCCAGAGAATTCGGACGGCGACAAAAAGGTGGCGACCGTGAAAGAGTCGGCCATCAACTTCCGCTTCCGGTCGTCACTGCCGGACGCCTCCAAGCGCATCGACGCCATCATCGACCGCGCCTTCAAGAACTACCAGGACATCGAGCGCCGCAAGCATGTGGAAGACAAGTCCCGGTACTTTTACATCCAGGCAGACACGGTGTCCTCTTCGTCGGGCGACGACAATGCCAACGCCAAGCCTGTGGTCGCCTACAAGCGATACGAACTGGGCGAGGAAAAGACCTTCGACAACCTTTTCTTCGAAGAGAAGGACACGGTGCTGCAACTTCTCGACAACTTCACAACACGCTCGGGTAAGTTCGCCATCAAGGGCTTCCCATACAAACTGGGGCTGCTGCTGCACGGCCCGCCGGGCACGGGCAAGACCAGTCTGATCAAGGCTGTGGCGCAGCACACCAAACGCCACATTGTCACGATCTCGCTCGGCAAGATCAAGACCAACCAGCAACTGCTAGACGCACTGTTCGACATGCAGTTTGCGGTCCAAGGCCTGGACACTCCGGTCGAAATGTCATTCGAGGACGTTGTGTTCGTTATGGAGGACATCGACTGCGCGTCTTCTATCGTGAACGCCCGAGCTGACGAGATCACGGAATCTGCCAGCGGTACTGACGGCGATGACAAAAAGGCCCCGCAGTCCGAGGACGACAAGCTCGTGTCAACGATGATCAAGGCGGTTCTGGATGATGAGAAGAAGTACGATCAGCGCAACGACAAGTTGAACTTGTCCGGTCTGCTGAACGTGCTGGACGGCGTCATCGACTGCCCCGGTCGCATCGTGATCATGACGACGAACCACCCGGAGAAGCTGGACCCAGCGCTGGTTCGCCCGGGACGCGTCAACAAGAAGCTGCTGCTGAGCTACATGGGCTGCGTGCAGATCCAGGAGATGATCGAATACTTTTGCGTCGACAAGCTGGATGACTCGCAGACCAAGCGGCTAGCCGAGGCGTTCGAGAACTCGTCGCAGTCGTTCACACCCGCAGAGATCGAGGAGCTTTGTGCTGAATTCGACGACACAGATGACGTGGTGAGCGGGTTTGTTCGCCTTGCAGAGACGCATTGAGCTTACCTTCTGTTCCACCCTAGATCTACTTTCATTTTTTGATAATACGCAGTACAAAATACACCGACTTCCACTCGATGTTGACATTTGGCACTATGAAGCTCCAGTTCACTGACGGAAACGACAATGAAAACGAATGTTGCATCCACAGCGAAAGTTTTCCCGGGACCTTATTCACGTCCTTTGTGAAAGTAAACTTGTCGGAGAACTGGAGTTGCCGCAAACGTGAATATATCTTGGAGGACCGCTTGGTTCAGCTCCGGAAGCTGGAGACTGGGTCGTAATCGTTTTGAACTCGAGGCTTCGTACGTCCTGCAAGAAATCGCACTGAGGAACGCCAGTTTGCTTTCCATCGCCAGAGGTGTGCGAACTCGACTGATCGGTTGGAGATGAAACGCTCTTATGCTGTTACTGAATCCCCAGTATCTGGGGATTGCATCAAGCTCAAAATATTCCAGCCTTTGGTTCACCCGAAGCATTTCCAGGATAGCCTTTCCCAAAGCTGCAGAATCATCCTCGACCTGATCAAGGACATACGTGTGCACACGTAATCGGCGAGTATATTTTACTCGCGGGTTGTTTGCGTCGGACAAGGACTGAACGAATGCAGTGGCATCCTCACACCAACTCAAATCACATAATGAGCGATGGTTCTTGTGGTAGTCATCAAAGCTTAGACTCACATCAACAATATGTCCGCCAAAGAGAGATAACTCCCGCAAGTTAGGGCAGCTGTGAAGAATCCAATTGTCATCCAGATCAAGACCCCGGAACTGGGCGAAGCGCTCGATTTCGACAGCATCCAAGTTCCCCAAATCTTGCATTACCAATGACTCTAACGAGGACCCAACCGTGCTCAGGAATAATGGCACGCCTTGATAATGAACAAAAATCAAAATAATTAAAACCAAGCTGAAGTGATGTCAAAGAGTTGCTGCGGTGCTGCAAAGCATAAGTATCGTCAAATACCAAGTCACTTCGCTGTACATGGCATCGACCAAGGCCTGGAATGACCACGTCGACCCATTGGCTCTCTCCATCGTCACTAAAAGTTCGAACAAAATGAGTATCCGATTCTAACACTAACGGTTGAGCAACGCCCTCTCCGTTATTGATCAGCCACTGGATTGGAGTTCCAATTTTCAAAGTAGCGTCGCGTTCATCCAAAATTCCTCTCGGGGAGCTGAAAAGATCCTCTTCAGGATGATTAGACGTAGCAATGGCAGCAAACGCCTCCATATCCTCCTTACTCATGCTGCTAAGCCCGAGAAGCTCGAGGGATTCCACTGCAGAATAAAGTCGAGCACGCTTCGAGAATACCCCATAAGCCACCCATTTCCACCATTCTTTGGTTGACACTTGGTCTTCATCAGTTAATGCTAGACACAGTACAATCTTGTTGGTTGTTTGGTTCGACACCATGGCAGAAAAATTGCCTCCACATCCCGAATGCGCGTGAATTTGTCAGGCAGCAATTCAATTGCTCCCAGCTGAAGAGGTGCGGTGTTGGCGAGTTGAGCGTGGCGGCGCGTATTGCCGAAGAGATGGGCCGCAAAGCTACTAAATATGCTCCTGGACTCTTGATACTCAGCTGCAACGTCATCGGAAGGCTTTAGTACGAACGCCAGATGCGAAAACCGCACATTGTCACGGATCAAGTTCTGCGTCGCCTTCATCAGTGTAGTGGAGAGTTCGACACTGGTAAGAAACACCACCATCGGTTCCAGCACGAAAGCGCAGCGATACGACCGCGGCGGCACATGCTGGTTCAGGTGTTGGCGACGGAAGTCCTCCCACTGCTCGTTCACGGTTCTTTCAGCCTGTGCAATTGCTGCCATCCTGTCCTCAATGGCCGACTGAACCCCTGGGTGGAACAAGACCCGAACTGGGACGGTAATCTCCACCCCCACACTCACCTCACCCACAGCAGCGATCTTTCCTAGCGCCTCATCAAAGCCAATGCTAGGATGTTCCCGCTGGGAAACGCCGCAAAACTCGACGAGATCGTAGACAACGCCATTGGGACCTTGTCGTCCCTCGGTGTCGAGATACAAAGAGTATCGGACGGGGATCTCCTCGTCGATCAGCGCGTCGTCCTTGCCCAATTGGACGTAGCAGTACCGGGCCAATAGAAACTTCCAGGCGTGCTTGTCCACGTGTTCAACTGCCGCCAGCAGAGCCAAAGCGTCTCTCGTCTGGCGGAATTCTTCCAGGGGAGATTGTGTAGCAGCACCGTCAGTTGGCGGCGCTTGTTCGACCCCAGATATCGTCGTCTGCCTCCAGAAACTCAAACTGCATCGTGTCTCGAGAAAACACTCCAAACCATGGCGCCAGGAAGCCCCAGGTTTCCTCCATTAGCGATAGCTGTCGCAGTTTTGGGTGTTAGTAAATTGCTTTTTTGTACATACATTCATTCCTGAACTTGTGTGACCAGATGACAGCAATGCACGTCCCCAAGAAGCGCAAGGCGACGTATCTGGCTCGTAAAGAGGAGAAGGAGGCGCTGCAACAGGAAATCCAAGAGCTGCAGCAGCAGCTGCAGGCACTGCAAGACGGCGGAGAGGCTCCGTGGCGCAAACTCTACGCCTCGGTGGGTCTAAACGTGACTCTGAAGGAGTCGGTGGACCAGCAGCATGTTCACGTGGCTGGAATGCAGAGTCTGCTATCTCAATGGCTGCAAAGCCAATGCAGAAACCCCATGGGTTTGCCCATTCACTTGGGTCAAGACTGGGCCTCAAGGAGAGAAACTTTGCTAGCCATGAAAGACGAACGTCTTGCTAGAGGGTTCCGATACGTTACCGCTAGGTGTCAACACCTGAAGCCTCTAAAACCTCAGTTCTCTGAGGAGCGCTTTGAAGACGAGCACGGAAGCTTCTGCTGCGTCCGCAATGAAGTGATTCCGTTCTTCGGGGTGCACGACTTGAAGAAAGTGTTCGACGCTGTGAGATTTACCGTTGATACACTGGAGATTGCCATCTCGGAGCAGTTAGGCCACATGACACTGAGAGATGACTACGATGCCGTAGATACTGGAGCTTTTGTGTCGAACTACCGACTGACGTCGGGGTTGGATTGTGGAGTGACAACGGAGCTGAATGTAGTGGCGTTTGGGCAGTATGTAGAAGGCAACAAAGAGCAACACATCCAGCCCTACGCTGTTATGGCGATCGACAGTGTGGATCAAGACGACTTGCACCCGTACCACCCGCAAGATTGTGTTCGTAAAGTTCTGAGCGGCACCGTGTTGCTGCTTCCGGTCCTTCGTAGGAATGCGACGACTAACGCACAAGACGGCGGTAAGGAAGAAGTGGTGATAGTCATGATCCGATCGTTTTTCGTCAAGACTTGCAGACCCGAGTTCAATGTCTCGGAGGCTGCCATGCAGGAACTTCGGAATAACGTCACGCGGTGGGGTGATGTCGTGCTGCAAGCGATCCGGCGGATAATCTACACATAGATAGCGTCAGTGCGGGACTCTCCAAGTTGAAGGCCTAGTTTCCCTCTTTACCTTTCAACGAAAATGCTAAGCTACGTGGTGGTCTTCTAATTGCACACAACGTATTCGACACATCGTTCATGGCACGACAGTCGCGTTAAAAACGAACACCAAGTTCGTGTCACCCAGCGATGAGTGCGGCGCTTTGAGCTTGCAGTTTCCGAATGTACTGCGCATACCTCAGCAGAAACACCGTACACTTCGGTAACATCTACTGGGAGTCACGTTTTTAGGCCAACCAATACGTCACTGCACTCAGCAGATCATCGAACTGTGACACCGACGCAGTCACCAGTTGGACAGTCCGCAGCTAATCTCGATTCTATCCTGATGCAGCTACTGTGCGTATAGTTTTGCAGATGTCCGAGCCAGAGCTGTAGGCGGACTACGTCTATATTTTCATTGTGCAATAGCTCGAGGGCTGTCGGTTCAATCGAAATGCTGGCAGGTTGTAAGAACCGAAATAACTTTCCTCTGACTAAGCACTGCAAAAACTGCTGAGTATTTAACAATATATATTAAATATCGTATAACTACCCATTGGCATACAAACTCGCATATATACGAAACTTAAGCAAATCATATCATCGAGATTTGTTGTTCAGACGTTTTGTCCCGCAAAACAGCCGTCTCTATTTCGTTAAAGTATCGGACAAATGAACATTTCTACCAGTTAACGTATAATTAACTGATATTTCTAACCTTGTATAGATAACCCATATGTTTACGTCTTTCTTGAAAACCCAGCCTCATTATTCGTCCTTCTCAACCGCTCAGACATGTTCGTCGAGCCCGTGGCAGACGCGAGTTTCCAGCAGTTGCTGCTGTCCGACGCCAGCAGCGAGGAGCTGCACGCCTCGCAGACGTCTCCGCCCAGTCAAGAGCCGCCCAAGAAGCAAAAGAAGAAGCGCAAGGCCACATACGTTCTGCGCAAAGAGGAACAGTCTTCGCTACAGCAAGAGATTGAGCGTCTGGAGAGCCAAGTGGCGGTCCTAAAGACCCGCAACTTGCCTCCTGAAGAAGCGGCCAAGGCCGACCCAGTGCTGCAGAAGAGAGGCCGAGAACGTGGCGCTGACGAGCGTCTTGAGACACCAGCAGCTGCACGTGGCCAATGCGCAGAGTCTGCTGTCCCGCTGCCTCGGAGACCAGTTTACCCACCCTCTCTATACGAGAATCAAACTCACCAAGGACTGGCCAGAGAGACGGGCCACACTAAGAGCCATCAGAACGGAGAAACTGCGGAACGCCTACGAGTACATCATGGCCAGGAGCTCCCACTCGCAGCCGGAGAAGATGCAGCTCTCAGACGAGCGATTCGAGTCTGCACAAGGGGACTTATGCTGTGTGAGGTTCGAAACGGTGCATTTTAGAGGCGTCGACTCGCTGGAACAAGTCTACAATGCGCTCATCTTCTACCTGACCAACATGGAGATTAGTATCTCGGAGAGACTGGGACACATTACTGTCAGAGACGACTACGACTCGATTGAAGGCACAGCGTATAACTCTAGAATTGCGTCCACCGAAGACTGCGGCATTACGACCGAGATGAATGCTGTGTCGTTCCCGCAGATGTTTGCCAAGGACGAATTGGGACAGGGCATTGGACCTTGTGCCATCCTGGCCAGCGACTGCGTGGATGAGGACGAGTTGTATCCATACCAACCGAGCGAGCGAGTGCGAAAGGACGTGTCGGGAGCGGTGGTGCTGACTGTGAGTCGGAAGAAGATGAAGCAGAAAGATAAGCGGCTAGCAACGACGATGTTGAAAGGAGGAGAAGAGCCGAGCGAGGTGGTGGTCACGATGAGGAGAGCTGCATTCGTGAAGCTTCATAAACCACAATTCCCAGTGTCGGCGTTTGCGATGCAGGAGCTGCACGAAGGAATCGCTCGGTGGGGTGATGTCATGCTCAAAACTGTGCGCAGCGTGGTGTATACGACGCCGTAATTGCCAGGATAGCAGATAGTGATATCATCGAATGGACTTTTCGTTTGTATGGAATCCTGGGGCAAGTCGTGTTGCTTTGGAATTGGGATTGACGTTCTCGATGGAGAGCGCCACTGGACCATCGTGGCGGATAGCTGTCCCCATGTCTGCTAGATTCATGTGAACGAACAGCGTCGCGACTGGCAGTCCGACTTGGCCTTTGTCATTGGTGGCAACGAGTCCGCCTTTGAACTGCTGTTATGGCTCCCAAATGGAAAATGTAGAAGTGATAATGTATTGAGCAGTTCCTTAGCTCCTGCACTAGCTGCTCTTCTTCGATATGCATGTCCTGGAGGCTTTGTGGACGGTTAGTGCATTTCCGTAGTTGCCACAACCGTCTGTGTTTGCAGCAACCGTCTGCGGGTCTAACCGTCTGTGCTTGTTTTTCGTTTCCTCTGCAGTGAAGTTGTTGCTGGGCTTGATCCCATCTACAACCTCACAGTGTTGCCACGGCGACAACACTTCCCCCTCCAAAGACTTTCCTCGCGTTTGATATGCATGCAGCGTCCCGGTGCGCTGCTGGTTCCTGTGTCTTGCTCGTCTGCTAGACAACCTTGATATTTAGCGCTTTGCGCATCGCCTTGACGGTAGTCTTGGTGTCGTGATCGCGGACGAAGGCTTTCACTGCGGTTGGAACATCTTCCAACAGTGCATCTGCCGGCTCCCACGAATCTTCAATGTTGTCGAGGACGCGCCAATGCACCTTGATTTCGTGCCGTTTCTCCTTGGTGTTGTATCGCACTTCGAGCAACGAATCCACTACATGCCCTTCGCTGTTGTGGGCAATATGCAGCAAGAGGTCTTCTGTCACGTTTAAAGTCGAGTCTGCATAGAACTTGAGTCGACTTGCGTGTGCTTCTTTTCGTTGTCCTGTGATAAGGTTTTGGATTTCAAAATCCAATTTGACACGGTCGCCACTACCTGGGCCGGACCACACCACTTAACGCGCAGTTTACTGCGTGTATGCTGCCAAACATCCGCGTAGAGGACGAAATCTCCGACCTCGAATTGAGCCATGGCTACACTCTTCTTCTTGCTGTGGGCTTTGCGCCCAGCAGCTCTGGTGGCCGCGTTGGCCTTGCTCGTACTCTTATGCATCTCTGTTAGAGCCTTCTGGAGTCGATCGATGTGCGAGCGCTGTGCTGCTTGTAGTTCGCTCAAGGTCGTAGTTTTGATGTGTCCTGGAACAGCGAGATGATCAGCCGGACTCATTGCTTTAAGGCCTGTCATTGCTGTTATCGGCGCCACGCCGCCGAGAGCTGGTGAGTGTGTTATTTAACACCATTTGCACGATTTTATGACCCGCGGCCATTCTTTTGTCTGCAATCTCCATTCCGACAAAAGTGCTCGACAACAGCGCAAGGTTTCGCGCATCACCACCTCCACCGTGCCATTCGCCCATGGGCACCTGGCGGTGGTGAAATGATGGTGGGCTCCCAAGGCATGCTGTAAGGCTTCAATCGTCTTGTTCTTAAAGTGTGAACCTTGATCTGAAACCCAGGTTCGGCAGACTCCAAACGATGAAAACCAGTCCATCAGTGTAGAGAAAGTAGCGTCCGCATCTGCAGCCTTGCACGGAACAAGCCACACGAATTTCGATGCATCGTCCTTGATGACTAGAACGTAAGTGTCACCTGTGTCACTTTCCCCATGTACAAAAAGTCCCAGTGAATAAGTTCGTTAGGGTGTTCAGCGTGCATTGCCTCACCTAGCAAACGCTGCTGAGGTGGGCCACCCAACGTACTGGCGCAATGCAGGCACCGCTGTACAAAATGCTCGATGTCCTGCTTCATATCTTTCCACACATAGTGTTCACTGATCTGTTTCATGGTTACTTCACTGCCTCGATGTCCAGCAACGCCAAAATGCCCCACGATGCACGTTCGAATTTGCATGTCAACAGCATCATCGGGAATCCAGATTTTTCCTTCGGGGCTCCTCCACAGTGCGTCCGAGTCCGATCGGTCGAATCCTGGAGGTGGTTGTGCCGAACTCTGCACCGCCACAAACTCCGCTACCGTAGGCCATTCAAACTGTTCATCTAGTTGTGGTGATAGAGGTAGCGAAACCAGTCGAATCGCACAGATACTCTTTAAAGTTGATCCCCATCTTGACAAAAGATCAGCCCATACATTCTCTTCCCCTGTGATGTCGTGAATTCTGTAGTTGTACGCCATCAAGATAATAGCCCACCGATGCAGCTTATCGGCTGTATATTTCGGCACTGTACTCACTACACTCTGTGGATCGAAAATGTAGCGTAAGTTGCGATGGTCTGTAAACAGATCGAAACCATCCTCTCGGTACAGCAGGTAATCAGCTCGCCTGCAGGTCTCCACAATTGCGTAGGCCTCTTTTTCCACAATGGCCCAGCGCTGTGCTGCACCCGAAAAGATCCACTTAGCATCATCAGAGGCTCATGTTCTTGTTCACTTAGCGGCCGATTGGCTTGATCACGTGGAATTTGTGTAATTACTGCCCCCAGTGTTCATCACTAGCATCCGTGTACACCGAAACACGTTTGTTCGGGTCTGGATGGGCAAACAGTAACGCACTTTGAAGTGCTTCTTTGCATCGATTCAAACCGGCGATTTCATCGTCGCCCCACCCCACATCGGATAGTTTGACGGCTCGTACCCGGGTTTTCTTGCGACTTCCAGCACGCTCATACACTCTTTCCATGACTTTCACCAGCGGTTCGATCAGCTTGTTAAACGCTGGCAGCGAAGAGCGCATCCAGTTTAGCGCACAGACAAACTGCTGTAATTCCTGACCCGTTGTTGGTGGAGGGAGGTTCACAAGTGCGTCAATTCTCGCTGGATCGTGTTTAACACCTTCACCGGATACAACGCGTCCGCACCACAAAGCTTCTCGCAAGTAAAAGCTGCACTTCTTAGGATTCAGTTTGAGCCCTTTGTCCAAACAGATACTGAGAACTTTTTCAGCAAACGGAGTAATTTGTCGTCGCTGTCATCATACCCCAGTAAGTCATCAATCCAAATCATTAATCCGTTGTTAAAGAGTTCATCGAACATTTGCTGAACTGTGGATTGTACATAGGCAACGCTATTTGTGCCCCCATGAGCACACGAGTTGGTGTGATGACCCCTTCCTCCGTTAAGATCGAGTAAATTTCCTGACACGCAGTTGCCATTGCAAACTGCCAGAAACCTTTAAAGAAATCCAACGCAAAATATCGTGATGATCCACGTAATTGCTCGAAAGCAGTTTCCAGAATTGGCATGGGCCAAACAATTTGCTCGACGCAAGCATTGGCACCTCGAACATCCACTGTCATACGATGATCTGCTATTTCTTGCTTGTTTACGACATGTGGGGTGAACTCCATCGGCTCTTCGGGTTCCTGTAGCACAGACCAGCCGTAATAAGCGCGTCGATATGCTTCTTTAGAAATGCACGATGCACCGGAGAATACCTGCGTGCTTTACACTTCACTGGCGTTGCGCCAGGTTTCAAGGTCACCTCCATTGGAGGCATATCCACCGGTGGGTCACGGCCGATAACAATCCGAAAGACATCAATGAACTGCATTAAAATGCTTTCCAGCTCCTTCAGAAACTCAGGAGTAGCTCCAAGTTGTCGTGCTTCGTCAATCTTCTCGAGAAGAATGGCTTTAATTTCTTCCTGTTCCTTATCGCGATCCACATCAAAAACAGGGAAGCATGCTCGCTCTTCATCTTCCCGCAATGCCACTTCCTCGTCGGTTTGCGGTGGTTGTTCTTTTCCATCAGAAAAGGCTAGAACGCTGGCAACTCCCTCGCTTGGGCTGTCATCCACGTCGCCCATATCCCACTCCGCACTTACTTGTTGTGCCGCCGCTAGTAGTTTTTAGGACTATACCCCAAACGACCCATAATCCACTTTGACAGTAGTAAATCTCCTACACCAATCGGTAGATTTCCTTCCGTCACCCAGAAAATCACGTTTCGGAGTATTAGTGGCCCTCCTGGAGTCGAAAACCGCAAATCGAGCTTAACTTTGCCCTTCACGGGTACCGGGCTGTCTCCAACTCCCTCAATAGCGGATCCTTCAGTGGTTTCCCGCTGGTTAATCCACAATCCTTTTGCAGATAATTGCTTCAGCAATTTTGTTGTCACAAGAGATACTTCTGCTGCGCTGTCTGGAGTAATCTCGGTATTCACCATGTCCATGACCATGCAAGGGAGAGGCGATGCCGACGCCGCTCTCTTTGAGTCGACTGGTGCCACCGCCAAAACAGGTTTTATCACCTTTTTCCCCGTAGTTGCCTCATAAATCTCCTTAGCTTCTGTGGGACTTGCAACGTTGGGGCACTGAAACACACCGTGTGTCGGATCACCGCACTTGAAGCATTTCTTTGGCGGTCGATCACCAGTTGATTTTGGTTTCGGCTTCTTAGTGGTCTTGTCCGAGTGATCATCGGTCGTCGGTCGCGGCTTAGTTGTACTAGGTGCTCCACCAAATCCCTTCTTGGGCAATGCCGCAGGTTTACCGCCACCCTTGGTATGCGGGTAAGCTGAAATATGGGCCTCGAATCTCATGAAATCATCCAATTCACCACGAAGCCACTTCAAAAACACCGCAACGTTCGATTTGATTGTCTTGTGACACTGTTTACTCAGCTGGTCTTTCACGGCTGCTTTAAACGCTGGCGGTCTCAAAGCGTCGACGAGATATCCAACCACCTTCTTTGGCTCGGTGTGGACGACATCCTCCATGTTGAGGTTGTCCAGTATCTCGTCAAACTCCGCCATGAGTCGAGACAATCGTGATTCCGCATCTTGCAACTCGGTGTTCATGCAAAGCGTCCTCACTTCCTTTTCCAGCGTCTTATACGCCGTGTTGTCTGGATTGCGCGCCGACAGAAAATAGTTCTTCCACTCATCCTTTGTGATGTCCTTCTCTGCCTTGAAAAGCTCAAAATCACAGATCCTCACCAATGTGCCTTGCTCGATGCACGCACTGATTGGCATCACAAAAACTTAGCCTGCGTTCCTTGGTTCAACGCCTTTATGCGTCTCGTGTAAATCGCGTAGCTGTCCATGAACTCTCGCTTCTCTTTTTAGAGCTTCCCCGATAAATCGGAGGCACTGGGAGGTTTGTCCCTGCAGCCACAGTGACTGCCGCAGCTTCTGACACTCGTCCATTAGCTGCTTGCTCGGCTCCTTGAGCAAACGCACCCCAGCGGGTTTGTAAGTGTGGTTGAACAGCTTCAGCTAAGCTTTCAAGCCTCTGTCCTTGAAGACCAACAGCTTGTTCAGCCTCCTTGAGTATCTGGTATTGCTCTTCCAGGTATCTGCGATGCTCGTCCATTTGACGACGCATCTCATTCTGCTGTTCCATCAGCGCAGCCTGACGGTCATGTTGTGCTTGCAGATATTCTGAAGTTTGAGCAGCAAGTCGATCTTGCTGAAGCCGGACCTGGCCAATCTGCTCCGCATTCCGTTGATGCGCGGCAGCAGCGTGTTGGGCCAGGGCTTCCACTTGACGATTTGTCTCACCCCGTTGAATGACTGCCGTCCGCGTGGTTGTTTCTTGCATCAGTCGCAATTCACGTTCAGATCGCGGTGGAAGTGGAGGGTAGACGGCGATAGGCATTCCCCGGCCGGGACTGCCGCCATCGCGTCGTCGGGGTCTTCCATGCTGGTAGCTATCCAGCTAAAGAATTCTTTGTTATGGCTCCCAAATGGAAAATGTAGAAGTGATAATGTATTGAGCAGTTCCTTAGCTCCTGCACTAGCTGCTCTTCTTCGATATGCATGTCCTGGAGGCTTTGTGGACGGTTAGTGCATTTCCGTAGTTGCCACAACCGTCTGTGTTTGCAGCAACCGTCTGCGGGTCTAACCGTCTGTGCTTGTTTTTCGTTTCCTCTGCAGTGAAGTTGTTGCTGGGCTTGATCCCATCTACAACCTCACAGTGTTGCCACGGCGACAACAACTGCTTATGCACCGTAAGTTTTGCCGCTTGTCATTGCTGCTTGGATTGCCCATGTTTCTCGTCTCAGGCGAACGTCATCGAATGCAGATCCTCACCACTGCTTGATGAGTGAAGTTGGACCCCTTTGGTGGCCCCGCAATTGATGCCGCCACGTACCACCACGTTGCGTCTCGGATAGTCCGTTGACAGCTGCGTTGAAGTGGCCAGGTGATCCCACGAGCGGGCCATTTCTCATTGTTCAATTTTCAGCATCAGAGTCCATGGTCAAACCAAGGAACACGTACACTGCCAGAAGGGTAGGTGGGTCTGCAGCTTGCCGTCCGCTTGTCGATGTCGTGTTTGTTTAACGTATCTAGTGTTTGCATTTGCTGAGCAGGAGGAAGTAAAGCGGCTTCGGATGGAGGTGGAGCGTCTGTCTTCGGAATTGGCAGTTCTTCGAACTCCAATTCTGACGCCCGAACAGGCAGAGCTTGCGGAGCTCATTTTACAGCAAACTATGCTTGTTGCTGCAGCCAGAAGTCAGCAATTTCGATTGGCAAGGTCTCAAGCTTTATTGTCAGAATGCATGGTGCGTGGTGTTAGACTGTTACCTTTCTCCGAGTTACTACATTTTTGACAGATATGCTGCTGCTTTCTAGAATGAACGGGAGTGGAATCCTCTGTACACGACGATATGTCTCGGCAAGGACTGGACTAGTCGACGTGCTACGCTGCTTGGTATGCGGTCGCAGAAATTGCAAAGTGCCTACGACTACGTCACGCAGACTTGTCCATTGGAGTATCCACGGACACCACAGCACTCGGACGAGCGGTTTGAGACGTCAGAAGGCGACATCTGCTGCGTCCACGTCGACGTGGCTCATGTCGCGGGCGTCAAGTCGATTCAACAAGTGTTCGATGCGCTCAAGTTCTACGTGGACAACATGGAGATCATCATTTCGGAGCAGCTGGGTCATATTACAGTGAGAGAAGACTATGACGCTGTCGAAGGGCTCGCGTATAGCGCTCGCCTCTTGTCGCGGAATCTGAAAGGCGTCGTCATCGAGAACAACGTCGTCGGGTTTGCAAGTGTGAACGAAGGCAGCAAAGGGTCGACTCGAGAGCCATGTGCAGTCGTTGCCATTGACTCCGTCGACCAAGATGCACTACACCCGTACGTGCCCAGTGAGCGCGTTCGACGAGATGTCTCCGTAGCAATTGTGCTAACTGCAAGTCGTCAACAAGAAATCAAACTGGAGCACTGCGAAGACGACGGCAAGCTGGTAGTGAGCATGCGGCGAGTAGCTTTCTTGAAAATGTATCGACCAGAGTTTTCCATGTCCACAGCCACGCTACAAGATCTGCAGATGGGGATCTCGCAATGGGGGACCTCATGATGAAGACCATTCGACGACAACTCCTGCGATAAAGGAAGCATAAAACCAAGCCGTAAATCCAATTGTGCTGTTCGTAATCGTGATCGCAGGAGGGAAATTCGGCCGGATCAGTTGGCGTGTCCGTATTTCCAGTTCCACGTGCCATTAGTCAATTTCTCAGTCAAATGAAGAAGCAGAAATGCACGTACAGCGTGCGTCGAGTACGTGCATCTTGGCAGCTAAATCATCAGCAATAATCGTTGTCTAACATGTACATACTGAGCAGGACGAGCTCAAGAAGCTGCGGGAAGAGGAGTCCCAGCTGACGACTGAGCTGCAGCAGCTGCAGATCCGGTCGCTGTCCCCGAGGCCAGGGCGCTGCTGGACCCGCACGTGCAGTTCAAGCTGGCCGAGAACATGCTGCTGACGTCTGAGGCCAGGACGCAGCACTTGCGGGTCGCGAAGGCCCAGTCCTTGCTCACTCAAAGCCTCGTACGGAAGCGCCTTTAATTTTCGCGTACATAATATTTATTTTTTTACTAAACTTTTATTTCTTATTATTGTAGGGGGCAATGAATCGCATCCGTTCTACGCGCGGATCTGTCTGGGCGACGACTGGGAGCTGCGTCGCCAGACCCTCATGGCACTGAGGGAGCAGAAAATCCGCGCGGCTTTCGAGTATCTGATGGCGCCAGGAAGGTTTGAGAACCCATTTAAGCCCCACACATCAGACCATCGCTACGAAAATGCAGAGGGAGATTTGTGTTCCATCCACTTGGAGGCTGTACAGTTTCCGGGAGTACAATCGCTGCGGCAGGTGTACGACGCTCTTCAGAACCACTACAACAACCTAGAGATCAGTATCTCGGAGCAGTTTGGCCACACAACGGTGAGAGACGACTACGACTCGATCGACGGCAGTGTGCAGAATATTCGCGTGCTGTCTCGGTCCGAGGGCTGCACTCAAGTGGAGAGCAGCATCATCACGTTCTCACGGTTCGTTACGGAGGGGGACAAGGACTTTGGCGGACAAGAGTGCGGCATTTTGGCCCTGGACTGTGTGGATGAAGACGAGCTGTATCCGTACTTCCCGAACGAGAGAGTTCGCTTTGATACGTCTGGGTCGATTGTGCTGACAGCAAGGCAAACAGACGATGGGGTTATGGTGACTTTAAGGCGCGGGGCTTTCCTGAAGCTGCACCACCCTCAGTTCCCAGTGTGTGAAGCCACACGCCAAGGACTACATGCGGGTATTAGTCGGTGGGGTGATCTCATGATCAGAAACATCCGAAAGTACGTCTACTCTGCGTCGTAGGGCTGCCAAACCAGTACCGAGATGAATGTCAATGGAGACCACAAGTTGAAAGGCATTGGAAGTCGTTCATTCGCAGCTAGTGGTTGCAGGTCGTAAACAGATTTGATGACCAGAATCCGAAACGGACGGAGCGGAAGCGTTGGCTGTTGCAATGCCGAAGAAGCGCAAGTGCACGTATGAAGCCCGAAGGGTAGGACGAGTGATACAGGAACAATAGTAGCTGTGCAGTTAACGAGGAGTGGAACTATCTGTAGGAGAAGGCACAAGAGCTCCATGAAGAGGTCCGGATGTTGGAATCACAGCTGGAAGTGCTGCAGGCGCGATCTCGCTCAAAACAAACAGGTCCGCTCTTGGACAAGTCGTTGACCCAAAATGCCGAACTTTTATCCTTCGGCCGAGAAAAGCAACATGAAATTGCCAAAGCGCAGTCCTTCGCTTCACGCTACGTGGTGACAGAGCTCTTATATTCAACCATGAAGGAATGACCAAGAACTAACGATTAATCTTGCAGGAGACCAACGGTTCTTCCCTCTCTATTCACCCATTCGACTCGGCACTGACTGGGACAAACGACACGCTACGCTCATGACCATCCGACAGCAAAAACTACAAGACGCCTACCGCTTCATCATGGACCCGAACCGCTTGGCCGCCTCCAAGAAGACCAAACACTCGGAGCAGCAGTTCGAGAACGAGCAGGGCGATCTCTGCTGCGTCAACTACGAGACCATCCAGTTCCCGAACGTCCAGTCGCTCCGCCAGGTCTTCGACGCCGTCCTGTTCTACTTCCAGAACACGGAGATCAGCATCTCGGAGCTGACGGGCCACATCACGGTCCGAGACGACTACGACTGCGTGGAAGGCAGCGTCTTCAACTCGCGCGTGATCTCGACGGACGACCACGGCACGAAGATCGAGGCGAGTACGGTGGTGTTCTCCCAGTTGTTTGATGCAGACAACGATCTCTGTGGTGGTGAGGCGTGTGGGGTCATTGCCATCGACTTTGTGGACGAGGACGAGCTGTATCCGTACGTGCCTCACGAACGCACTCGACGGGATGGATCTGGCGCTATGGTTTTGACAGCAAAGCTGGCCAAGGAAAAATGTTTAACAGGTGGAATTGCTATTGATGTGACGTTGCGGCGTGCTGCGTACATTAAACTGCGCCGGCCTGAATTTCCGATCTCGGAATGCGCTCGTCAAAGTCTACAAGAAGGAATTGTTCGATGGGGTGGGGTGATGCTGAAAGCCGTTCGTAGTGCTTTGTATTCGACTTGACTATCAGAAGATCAACATGTAGAACGAGACTTCACTTTTCATTGCTTCTAGTAGCACGTTGGTGTTCATCCTCGGTCGGAAGCTGAAGTCCGAAAACGATTGAAACCTAGTAATCATCGTTGACACTGTTGAGGCCGCAAATAATATGGTAAGCTTTCGTGGTGGTGGCTGCTACAAGTATGGGAAATATTTTATTTGATTCAAGAGTTATATTTCGATCCGGATCTGCTTGCCTTTTTGTCTCGAGTTCGAGTTGGCAGTGGTCAAGTCTCGATCGCTGACGAGTGAGGAAATCATCAACGAGGACCCAGTCCTCTATGAATCTGTCATGGAAAAAATAAAATGAGCTACCAAATCCGCTGCGAGCAGCTCAAAGTTGCCAAGATGCAATCCTTGTTATCAGGATGTCTGGTGAGCTAGAGGTGATTGTCGATAAAGCAAGATATTCTGTTTTAAATTGACTTTTTGATTTGCTACAGAGAGCCCAGGAAGCGTACCCCTCTACATTCATATTCGTCTGCCAAGAAACCACGATGAGTGTCATGCGAAATTGCTGGAAATCCGAAAAGAGAATTGCAAACCGCCTCCGACTTCGTGCTGGGTCCCAGTCGAATCACAAACACGACGCAATTCTCTGATGAACGATTAGAGGCGTCGAAAGGAGATTTCTGCGGCATTCGCATCCAAGTGCTGCAATTCCTAGGCGTCAAATCGCTGCGCCAAGTATTCGACGCCGTCCTGTTCGACTTCCAGAACACGGAGATCAGCATCTCGGAGCTGACGGGCCACATCACGGTCCGAGACGACTACGACTGCGTGGAAGGCAGCGTCTTCAACTCGCGCGTGATCTCGACGGACGACCACGGCACGAAGATCGAGGCGAGTACGGTGGTGTTCTCCCAGTTGTTTGATGCAGACAACGATCTCTGTGGTGGTGAGGCGTGTGGGGTCATTGCCATCGACTTTGTGGACGAGGACGAGCTGTATCCGTACGTGCCTCACGAACGCACTCGACGGGATGGATCTGGCGCTATGGTTTTGACAGCAAAGCTGGCCAAGGAAAAATGTTTAACAGGTGGAATTGCTATTGATGTGACGTTGCGGCGTGCTGCGTACATTAAACTGCGCCGGCCTGAATTTCCGATCTCGGAATGCGCTCGTCAAAGTCTACAAGAAGGAATTGTTCGATGGGGTGGGGTGATGCTGAAAGCCGTTCGTAGTGCTTTGTATTCGACTTGACTATCAGAAGATCAACATGTAGAACGAGACTTCACTTTTCATTGCTTCTAGTAGCACGTTGGTGTTCATCCTCGGTCGGAAGCTGAAGTCCGAAAACGATTGAAACCTAGTAATCATCGTTGACACTGTTGAGGCCGCAAATAATATGGTAAGCTTTCGTGGTGGTGGCTGCTACAAGTATGGGAAATATTTTATTTGATTCAAGAGTTATATTTCGATCCGGATCTGCTTGCCTTTTTGTCTCGAGTTCGAGTTGGCAGTGGTCAAGTCTCGATCGCTGACGAGTGAGGAAATCATCAACGAGGACCCAGTCCTCTATGAATCTGTCATGGAAAAAATAAAAAATGAGCTACCAAATCCGCTGCGAGCAGCTCAAAGTTGCCAAGATGCAATCCTTGTTATCAGGATGTCTGGTGAGCTAGAGGTGATTGTCGATAAAGCAAGATATTCTGTTTTAAATTGACTTTTTGATTTGCTACAGAGAGCCCAGGAAGCGTACCCCTCTACATTCATATTCGTCTGCCAAGAAACCACGATGAGTGTCATGCGAAATTGCTGGAAATCCGAAAAGAGAATTGCAAACCGCCTCCGACTTCGTGCTGGGTCCCAGTCGAATCACAAACACGACGCAATTCTCTGATGAACGATTAGAGGCGTCGAAAGGAGATTTCTGCGGCATTCGCATCCAAGTGCTGCAATTCCTAGGCGTCAAATCGCTGCGCCAAGTATTCGACGCCGTCCTGTTCGACTTCCAGAACACGGAGATCAGCATCTCGGAGCTGACGGGCCACATCACGGTCCGAGACGACTACGACTGCGTGGAAGGCAGCGTCTTCAACTCGCGCGTGATCTCGACGGACGACCACGGCACGAAGATCGAGGCGAGTACGGTGGTGTTCTCCCAGTTGTTTGATGCAGACAACGATCTCTGTGGTGGTGAGGCGTGTGGGGTCATTGCCATCGACTTTGTGGACGAGGACGAGCTGTATCCGTACGTGCCTCACGAACGCACTCGACGGGATGGATCTGGCGCTATGGTTTTGACAGCAAAGCTGGCCAAGGAAAAATGTTTAACAGGTGGAATTGCTATTGATGTGACGTTGCGGCGTGCTGCGTACATTAAACTGCGCCGGCCTGAATTTCCGATCTCGGAATGCGCTCGTCAAAGTCTACAAGAAGGAATTGTTCGATGGGGTGGGGTGATGCTGAAAGCCGTTCGTAGTGCTTTGTATTCGACTTGACTATCAGAAGATCAACATGTAGAACGAGACTTCACTTTTCATTGCTTCTAGTAGCACGTTGGTGTTCATCCTCGGTCGGAAGCTGAAGTCCGAAAACGATTGAAACCTAGTAATCATCGTTGACACTGTTGAGGCCGCAAATAATATGGTAAGCTTTCGTGGTGGTGGCTGCTACAAGTATGGGAAATATTTTATTTGATTCAAGAGTTATATTTCGATCCGGATCTGCTTGCCTTTTTGTCTCGAGTTCGAGTTGGCAGTGGTCAAGTCTCGATCGCTGACGAGTGAGGAAATCATCAACGAGGACCCAGTCCTCTATGAATCTGTCATGGAAAAAATAAAAATGAGCTACCAAATCCGCTGCGAGCAGCTCAAAGTTGCCAAGATGCAATCCTTGTTATCAGGATGTCTGGTGAGCTAGAGGTGATTGTCGATAAAGCAAGATATTCTGTTTTAAATTGACTTTTTGATTTGCTACAGAGAGCCCAGGAAGCGTACCCTCTACATTCATATTCGTCTGCCAAGAAACCACGATGAGTGTCATGCGAAATTGCTGGAAATCCGAAAAGAGAATTGCAAACCGCCTCCGACTTCGTGCTGGGTCCCAGTCGAATCACAAACACGACGCAATTCTCTGATGAACGATTAGAGGCGTCGAAAGGAGATTTCTGCGGCATTCGCATCCAAGTGCTGCAATTCCTAGGCGTCAAATCGCTGCGCCAAGTATTCGACGCCGTCCTGTTCGACTTCAGCAACAACGAGATCTGCATCTCCAAGAAATTCAGGCACCTGACGCTGCGAGACGAGTACGACTGCATCGACAACAAAGTTATCAACTCTCGCTTGGTATCAACCAACGATTCCTGAGTCATCATCGAAGCCAGTAGACTCGTGATCCCTCGCTTATCTGCGGATGAACAAAGTGCACTGGTTGTCGTGGACGGCGTCGACGATGATGAACTTCACTCATTCCAAACGGAGCTTCACGTTCGCAGCGATATTTCGGCAGCAATCGGGCTGAAAGTAGTAAAGGGGTCAAGCGGCATGAACGTGCTGGTGACGATGCACCGAGTTTCCGGTATCTGGCCAAAACTGCAAAAACTCCACATCATGAAATGGGACGACGTCGTATAGAAGACGGTGAGGAGTATCGTGTACGGAGTGCACAACAATTTTAAGGCATCGTGTGGAAGAGATTGAAGCAGGTAGATCAATTACTATGAGGCACTTCTGTTCATCTTCGACTACCGAGACCGCATGTTCGTCATAATCACCTCACATTGTGCAATTGTTGACCACAAGCACGAAACAACCTCCGCATTCATATCCATCACTTTGCTATTGTCCACGACAGCGACGACGATGCCCAAGAAGCGGAAATCCACGTACACTGTGAGACGGGTGAGAATTGCATCCACAATGTTTTGTTTTGCTGTGTGTAGACTTCAATTTCACTAAATAGTTTTGAGGTGATGATCTGTAGGAAAACGCGATCGCGCTTCATGAAGAAATCCGCAAGCTCGAGTCCCAACTGGAAGTGCTTCGAACGCGATTGCTCTCGAAAGAAGACGCTGAAGAAATTGACTCGCTCTTAAAGGACACCCTGACCAAAAATGCTGCGCTTGTGGATGCTGGTCGAGAAAAGCAGTTCGAAATCGCCGAGGCGCAGTCCTTGACGTCCTGCTATTTGGTACGCTGAATATGGTTGGTAGCAGAAAATCATCTCAGTGTTAATGTACTTCTTACTACAGGGAGACCACAAGATCTACCCACTCTATTCACCCATTCGACTCGGCACTGACTGGGACAAACGACACGCTACGCTCATGACCATCCGACAGCAAAAGCTACAAGACGCCTACCGCTTCATCATGGACCCGAACCGCTTGGCCGCCTCCAAGAAGACCAAACACTCGGAGCAGCAGTTCGAGAACGAGCAGGGCGATCTCTGCTGCGTCAACTACGAGACCATCCAGTTCCCGAACGTCCAGTCGCTCCGCCAGGTCTTCGACGCCGTCCTGTTCTACTTCCAGAACACGGAGATCAGCATCTCGGAGCTGACGGGCCACATCACGGTCCGAGACGACTACGACTGCGTGGAAGGCAGCGTCTTCAACTCGCGCGTGATCTCGACGGACGACCACGGCACGAAGATCGAGGCGAGTACGGTGGTGTTCTCCCAGTTGTTTGATGCAGACAACGATCTCTGTGGTGGTGAGGCGTGTGGGGTCATTGCCATCGACTTTGTGGACGAGGACGAGCTGTATCCGTATGTGCCTCACGAACGCACTCGACGGGATGGATCCGGTGCGATTGTCTTGGTTGCAAACGAAGACTCTGGCGGGCTGGTAGTAACTCTGCGTCGAGCAGCTTTCATCAAACTGCTCAATCCAGAGTTCCCCATCTCTGAGTGTGCTCGTCATGGCCTGCAGGAAGGAATCATTCGCTGGGGGCGAGTCATGCTGAAGTGCATGCGGGGTTCGTTATATCCGATGCACTAAAGGATAGAACTGAGCGTTGAATAATGAAATGTACGTCAACAATCATCGTGACGTTAGCGATCCGATGTCAGCACGAAACGGTCGCAGCTACCGAAAGTCTCAGCTACCGAAAACACAGCGGCAAGACTGGCATGTTGCAGTTGACTGCAACTCAGCTCACGCAATCACGGCCGTCGTGACGGTGGGACACGTGGTCCATGTTGGCGAGTCCCGCATTTCGGAAGCGGAGACCGACATGAAGAAGCAGAAGTGCACGTACACGGCGCGGCGGGTACGAAGTTTCAGCGTTCAGGGGCCCATGACGGAGTTGCTAACTCTGGTGTTTGTGATGGTGGTTCTGTAGGAGGAGGCGGTCCGACTGCGAGAAAAGTGAACCGCTTGGCGACGGAGCTCAAGGAGCTGCAGATCCGCAACTTGTCGCCGGAAGACCGAGCGCTGCTGGACCCTGTGGTGCAGAACATCCTGGCAGAGAACAATCTGCTGACGTCCGTGGCCAAGACGCAGCAGCTGGGGTCGCTAGCGCCCAGTCCTTGCTGTCCGAGTGTCTGGTAAGGCTTTCACTGCTTAGATGTAGCTGGCTGACGGTCCTAAACTCACTATTCGCTTCCTTTGCAAAGGGAGACCAAGAGACTCATCCTCTGTACACGCGGATCTGCCTCACAAAGGACTGGGAGGAGCGTCGAGAAACGCTCATGGCCGTCAAGAAGCAGAAGCTGCGGAACGCCTTCGACTTTCTCATGGCTCCAGATCGGTTCGTGGACCCAGACAAGCCCCACACTTCCGACCAGCGATTCGAGACGGCGGAGGGGATATGTGCTGCGTGCATTTGGAGGCGGTGCACTTCCCAGGGGTCGAGTCGCTGCAACAAGTCTGGGACGCGCTCCAGTTCCACTACACCAACTTCGAGATCAACGTGACCGAACGACTGGGCGACGTCACAGTACGAGACGACTACGACTCCATCGAGGGCACGGTCATCAACACGAGGATTTTGTCACGGACGGAGAACTGCACACCCGTCGAAAGCAGCGTCGTCACCTTCTCGCACCTTTTACGGGGGACGAGGAAGGATTTGGAGGCGAGCCATGCGGGATTTTAGCTCTGGACTCGATCGACGAAGACGAGCTCTACCCGTATTTCCCAAAGGAGCGGGCGAGGTTGGATACGTCTGGTGCGGTAGTGCTGACGGCCAGAAGACGACCAAAGAGGTTGTGCCCAGCGCAGGAGAGTGGTGGTGGTGGTGGTGGTGCAGATGACACAGAGCTGGTGGTGACACTGCGTCGATCAGCCTTCTTGAAACTCTACAACCCTGAGTTCCCCATGTCTGAAGCAGCACGACAGGAGCTGCAAGTTGGAATGGGAAGGTGGGGAGACGTCATGATCAAGACCATCCGTAGCTATGTCTATGGAGCCCCTTGAAGACGCGACGCGATGGTTGTTGCAGCTATGAATGAAGAGCTGGTAAACTTGCCTATCCTGGTGAGCATTACGCAGGCATTGCAAAAGCAATCACGCCACGGAGATATGGCCGATCTCAGAGCAAAGCGGTTTGGCGATCGGAGCGCGAGCCGCATCAACCTCCAGAGCTTGACTCACTTTTCTACTTGCTGTTCATCGATCAAGTTCCAATGCTCAGGCTCCACCTCGTCGTCGCGACAGCGGTGGTAATCGCCACCACTTCGGCGGCGCCCAATTCGTCCAGTCCGAGCCAACTCAACGGCTGGTACCCCTGTTCCGAAGAAACCTTGTCAGACGAAGGAGGTCAAGACACTGGAACGCTGAGTGCGCAGTCTACTCGGCCCCACTCTGCTACCCTGGCATCTGTGAAGCCCCAGCGACGATGGATAATACGGTCGACGTTTTCGTCAAGCGACTACCGGCTACAAGTGGAGACCCGAACGCGGTTGCTACAAGGCGGTTCCGGAGCTTCGTCGACAGGAAGTTCGTCCAACTACTCATATTGATTCGCCCAACGCCTTGCAATTGAATTTATTTGCTTGTCGTGGTGCGTCTAGTGGAAGCAACCATGGTGGAGCTACACGATCGACTGGGAGGAGCCGCCAATATCTATACGATGGATCATCAGGGTACTGGTCGCAGTACGTTGCTAGACTGCGTTGCAGCACAAACCACCACTACCGGTTCCCCTCTGGGAACCGCGTCGAGCCATCCGAAGTACCAGCGTGTGCCGACGTGCTTGAAAACAAGTGCGCCAATCTCTTTGCCTTCTCGATGACAAGTGCTGCTACCAACCTGTCAGTTGTCATCTCCAACTTCTTCGACGGCGCTTACACGATCGTCTTCGCGGTGAGCTTTGGTACAGCGTTAGTCGAACGATGATCCACTTGAACACCCCGAGGTAGTCGGGTAGGTGTTCGACGGAGTGGCGTCGAGTTCGGGAGCTTCCGCCGACGAGTTTGAATACTTTTCCAAATGGGATTCCGATTATGGTGAAGTGGGCGACGCGTTCCTGGCTCGCAGTACAAGTGACAGCGATTGCAGCGCTCGCCTCGAGACCAAAAGCTTACGCAACACGATTCAAGACATCACGAACTTCGACAACGACCCAAACTCCACGTGTGCTGCGGTCATCGACTCCTACCGGAGTGGCGACAGTCCACAGGTTAACGAGACGGTGTCGTTCTTCCTTCGTGCTGCGTTGGGATCGTTGCTACAAAGTGCAGAGACGAACTCTCATCCCTCCTGTTGTCTACCGACTCAGTCGCTGTGAGCCCAAAGACGTCAACGTTTTGAGCTTCTTCTTCGCGACACTCAAGACGATGGATAATCTCTCGTTTCAAGACGACACGTTTTATTCGTCACTACTGTACGACCTCGTCGTGTTTTCCGAGTTGTGGGGACAACCTCAGCCGTCCATGAAGGAAATGAAAGCACGATTCAATGACACCAAAGTCTGCGCTGGAGGATCCTACTCGAGTGTCCCTCAATATTGTGCGTTTTCAAAAGAAGACTCGACCACGTGCAACGGGTTCAACGTCAGCAGCTACGATGGCAGCGGCATCGCCTACGACCGAGACCAGTGCTGGAACAAGAGCGCCACCATCCCCAACAACGCGAGTGTGTTGCTACGAAATGGCAAAGTCGACTCTCAAACAGTTCTCAAATTTGTTGAATATTTGCTAAAAGCACTTGACGGAGACAACAAAGAGCTGATCATGTTTGCTCATGCGACGCATGGTACGGTCTGGACAACGCCACAATAGCTGAAGGCGATGCGACGTGTGGCATGAAGCTGCTGGTTTCCTACGTGAACCAAAGTGGCGTGTTGAAGAATTTGGACAAGTCGTGTGTGGACGAAATACCGGCGCTCAATCTTACAACTCCGGTGGAGTACCAGGTCAATTATATCAGCACAGATGACGTGTAGGACGGCGAGTTTGACGCCAGTATCAACGCTGGTCAACGACCGAGGATACAAAACCGCATTTATCGTGTTCTTGGTGCTCTTTGTGCTGGCGCTGGGGGTCATTGGTTTCTTCGTGTACCGTTGAGTCAAGATGAAACAGCAAAAAGCGAGCGCTACTATCAGTGACGAGATTGCTACCCCGGCACTTACAAGTTCGTTCTCGACTGAATCAGTTTCGCAGAGTCCGCTGCCAAAGGCCAATAGAGCCTAGTCGTAGGAATGCCACCACAGCATTCCTGTGATGACTTCAAAACGTCTTGCAGCTCGAATTTTGTATGCATTATTTTTTGTCAAAAGTGCCACAACTTGTACGCCTGGTGCTCTCCGAAAGATGTGAGTCCTTACCAGTCACGTGCACAGGATTTTATTCCCTTTAACAAGGAGTCGACATCTCGTTCTTTGTAGCTCTTTCATCGCGAGTAGCAGCTTGACCCAACGATACGCGAAAAAGGCAGCAGCTCCTAATGCCAGCACGAACAGCACCAGGAAAGCGATAAATGCAGTCTTGTACGTTGGTTCCTCCTCTTCAGCTCCCATCGCTCCTGCTTGAGTGCTTGCTGTGCGCGACGCGCTACTGAGAAACTCACCGTCGTACGCATCTTTCGTGCTGAAGTAATAGTCTCGGTACGGCCCGGGGTTGAGAGATTGAACGCCGGTAGTTTATCCACACAAGACCTGTCCAGATTCTTCAACACGCCACTTTGGTTCACGTAGGAAACCAGCAGATTCATTCCACACGTGCCTCCTCCAGCAAGAGCGCGAGATCGATGGCGCCATGCGTTGCATGATCAAAGCCGATTAACTCCTTGTTGTCTCCATTAAGTGCTTCCAACAAATACTCGGCGAATTTGTGAGGCGCCTGGGGTCGAGTTTGCCGCTTAACAGCAATACACTGGCATTGTTGGGGATGGTGGCGCTCTTGTTCCAATACTGGTCTCTCTTGTAGATAATTCCGTTGCCAGCGTATTTGTTGGTGCTGAATTCGTTGCACGTAGGAGAGTCTTCTTTCGAATACGCACAGTACTCCTCGATCTCGGAGTAGGAAGGGTCAGCACAAAGTTTCGTGTCGGTGAATCGTTTAAGCATTTCCGCCTTGGAAGGCTGCGGTTGCTCCCACATATCGGAGTACCCGACGAGGTTGAATATCAACGTCGAGAAGAAGGCGTTGTCTTGGCTGGTACTGGAGCCGGAATTGAGTGCCTCGAAGAAATGTTTCAAGACCGTGACGTCCTTGGGCTGGCATCGAGCGAGGCGGTAGATGACCGGCGGGATAAACGTCCGCATCTGCGCGCTTTGTAGAAGCGACCCCAAAGTTTCTCGAAGCGTGTACGACGGGTTGTTGGTGTCCACTAGCGAAGCGCAAGTAGAGTTTGGGTTGCTGGCGAAGTTGGTGAGAACCTCTTCGAACACAACCGGTAAGCTTTTGGTCTTGAAATGAGAGCTGCAGCTGCTCTCATTGGCACAGCGAGCGAGGAATTCGTCGCCCACTTCGCCGAAATTGGTATCCCATTGCGAAAAGTACTCAAACTTGTCGCCGGGTGCTCCAGAAGATGTAGCGATGCCATCCAACACATAGCCAACCACCCCAGGCGGCTTCAAGTGCATCAAACGTTCGACCAAAGCCGTGCCGTAGCTGACGCCATAGACGATCGTGCCAGCGCCGTTGGAAAAGTTGGCGATAAAACTCAACAGATCGGTGGCAACACTTGTAATCGAGAACGATGAGAGATCCCCGAACTTCTTCTCAAGCGCGTTGGCACAGGCGGGGATTTCTGAAATGGCGACGGATTTCCCTGAAGGAGACCCGGTAGTCGTGGCCTGTGCCGCGACACAATCCAGCAAAGTGCTGCGACCGGTGCCTCGGTGGTCCATCGTATACACGTTGATGGCTCCTCCCAATTGAGTTTGAAGCGCTTTCATGGTGGATTCCACTGCAACGCACAACAATTAAAATGTTAATGATCTTGAAGTACCAAATTCACGATGGTAAACTCGACTTACAGGTTGTCGACGAAGCGCCGGGACCTCCTTGTAGCAGCCAGACATTTATCGTCGCGTTCGGGTCTCCACTTGTAGCAAGTAGTCGCTTGACGAAGACGTCGATTTTGTCGTCCACCGTGGCTGGGGTTTTGCAGACTCCAGGGTAGCAGAGTGGGGCCGAGTGCACTGCGCATTGAGCGATCTGGCCGCTGGAACTCCCTTCATCTGAGAAAGTCGTGTCCGAGCAAGGGTACCAACCGTTGAGGTCGAATTCAGCTAGGACAGTCGAGAGCATCATCGCCATCAGTACGAGGTGGTGGAGCCGCATATTGATAACTCTCTGCGCAACTTGAATCGAAGGTGTGAACTGGAGACGTTGGTGGCAAAACGAAAAGTGAAGTGCTGTTCGGCGTTTGTCGGCATAATGTGTCTCTATTATCTCAAGACGTAGAAGAGGTGTCCCATCTCAAAGCATGGCACGGTCGCTTTTACGGAATACAGCATTATACAAACAAATGAAGATTATGCTGCAGCACTCGACTGCATAATAGATTGTCCAGTGTAGTCTGTTTGTCCATAGTGTGAACGCCTGGGCCACGTGATTCTAGAAAGCGAGTTTCCCATCTCGAGATGCGTACGCCAACTAGCCTTCGAAACGGGAGAGCGATATGGTATTGCCATCATCCTTAGCATTACTCTAGCCGCAAACTTAGTTGAATAAACTCAATGAGCGTTCTGGCTGAGTTCGACCTCAACGGTTGGTATCCCTGCTCGGACACGACTTTCTCAGATGAAGGGAGTTCCAGCGGCCAGATCGCTCAATGCGCAGTGCACTCGGCTCCACTCTGCTACCCTGGAGTCTGCAAACCCCAGCCACGGTGGACGACAAAATCGACGTCTTCGTCAAGCGACTACTTGCTACAAGTGGAGACCCGAACGCGACGATAAATGTCTGGCTGCTACAAGGAGGTCCCGGCGCTTCGTCGACAACCTGTAAGTCGAGTTTACCATCGTGAATTTGGTACTTCAAGATCATTAACATTTTAATTGTTGTGCGTTGCAGTGGAATCCACCATGAAAGCGCTTCAAACTCAATTGGGAGGAGCCATCAACGTGTATACGATGGACCACCGAGGCACCGGTCGCAGCACTTTGCTGGATTGTGTCGCGGCACAGGCCACGACTACCGGGTCTCCTTCAGGGAAATCCGTCGCCATTTCAGAAATCCCCGCCTGTGCCAACGCGCTTGAGAAGAAGTTCGGGGATCTCTCATCGTTCTCGATTACAAGTGTTGCCACCGATCTGTTGAGTTTTATCGCCAACTTTTCCAACGGCGCTGGCACGATCGTCTATGGCGTCAGCTACGGCACGGCTTTGGTCGAGCGGTTTATCGTGCTCGACGGCATCGCAACGACGCCGAGTGCGTTGCTTCTGACTGGCAAAACGGACCCTCAAACAGTTTACGAGTATGCCGAGTAGTTGTTAGAGACGAGAAGGAGCAGATCACGTTTGATCATTGCAACGCATGGTGCCGTCGGGTCAACAACTTTGGCTGAAGGCGACGTGACGTGCGGTCTGAAGCTATAGCGTCGTATGTCAACCAGTGTGGCGTGTTTGAACAAATCGTGCGTGCGTGAAGTGCCGGCACTCAATCTTTCGGTCTCGCCGTATTACCAGGCAATTTCCTCAGCACGGACGACGTCTACGACGACGAGGTCGCGGTCAATCTAGTAGTCAAGCAGACGTCAGAGCGACATCCGAGGAAGCATCGACGTACAAAACCGCGTTTATTGTCTTCCTGGTGGGGTCTGTGGAATGTTCGTGTATCGTTGGCTCAAGACGAAACACAAGACCAACAACACGCCAACCAGTGAAGAGATATCCGTTCCTGCTGAAGATTCGCCGCTAGGACTGCCTTCTCGGCGCTTCGGGATCTTCCTTGGCCAAACCTCCAGCCACCATTCGCGGTGCAAGTCGCTTATCGATACACTATTTGACGCACCGTCTGCAGCATGACATCGCCCCATTTGCCAACGCTTTCACGCAGTTCATGTGCCGTCTCGACAGACAAGGAAATCTCGTCATGCCGTAATCTAATCAGACATGAGCGGGTCAGCACAACGACCTGCTCCTCTACACATTCTCCAGCGGCGGTCATCTTCTTGTGCTTGTGCATTTTCACTACCAGTACTGCTGTGACATCGTAGCGAGCTCGTTCTCGTGGCGTATAAGGAAACAGTTCGTCCTTGTCGACAAAGTCAGCCGTGATGAGTCCACACGGTCCGCCCTCAGCAAATTCCTCGTCATGTTCCCTAAATTCCGTGTACATGACGTTATTCATTTCCATTTCGATCCCATTTGTAAGAGACGAGACCAAACGATTCTGCGCGATTCCCTCGCCAGCGCTATCGTCGTCTTCCCGGATCGTTACGTCCCCCAAAATGTCCGTCACCCAGATCTCCATGTGGCTGATGTAGTGATACAGTGCGTCGTAGACCTTTCGTACGCTGGTGATGCCTTCATACGGCGTGATATCAAACCTCAGCGCACAAAAATCCCCATTATGTGCAACGAATCGCGAGTGTTCTGCAAAGGGACTGACTGGGTCGAGAAATCTCGTTCTCTCCGCAATATAAAGCAGTGCTGCACGCATCTTCTGAGGTTTTAGCGCAGCTAATGTGCGCTTTCTCTCTTCCAAATCTGTTCCTAAATAAATCCACATCTCGAACGGCACATGCTGCTGCACACTCTGCCCCAAAAACAAATAAGGAATAAACTCTACAAAAGCAAATAGTAAATAATCGACTTTACCACGTATCCTGAGAGAGCTGACTGGATATTCACCAGCGATAATTGCTGATGGCGTGACGCCTCCTCCAAGAACTCTCTGGACAGTTCACTTTGAATCTTGGAGCGCTCCTGTTCTTCCTTGGCGGCATTCTCCACCGCCTGCGTCTTCAGCTGTTTCAACTGGAGCTGAAGCATCTCCAGCTCCTTCAGCAAATGCTCTTCTCTTCCTGCGGCAATAAATGAATACTAAATAACTAAATTGTTATTATTAACAGGAGAGACGCACTTTTCGGGCTTTGTAGGTGGCTTTCTTCACTTTCCGCGGCTTGAGGCTCAGTTCAGGCCGATCTAAGGGCAGATCCTGGGTCACTTCAGCTTCGTCTTCCACTTGCATGTCCACATCTCCGTCTTCTGCCTGTGTAGAGCCTGTTATAAGTTCCACTCGGCCGCCAGAATCGCATCTACTCATTTTGGCCAGTAAATATTTACAATGACACAATTCAGACGAGATGGTGTGTACGATCATAACTAGGTCGATACATTTTACTGATTTGGTTACTTTTTATTTTATCGCATTAGGCATGGACACCTTCGGCTTAACGCCCAGGGATGAGGTCTCGGAGGAGATTCTCTTCTCGATCACGCAGAAGTTTTACCCTTTAGCCAGTGAGAGAGCGAAAAACGCTCTTCGTCGAGCAATGGCAGCCCCATTTCAGACGATTCGCCCCTCAGAAGCGCAAGAGAAATAAAGGAAGAACGCCCAGTCATGTGGCCAAAGAGTAGGCACAAACATATATATTTATTGTGTTTAGTGTTTATATTGACTGTTGTGTTATATTTTCAGGAGGAGAAGAAATTGCTATTGAAGGAGTTGGCCTTCCTGGAGGCCAAAGCAGCTCAACTTCGACAAGAAGCAGGACTTGCTGACCCAAAAGAAGTGGCGGACACAGAAGAGCACATGGAGATAAATCAACAGCTGAAACAAACCGTTCAAGTGCAGCAAAATGCAATGGCTGCAGCTCAATCTGCCTTCGCAGAGTTTACGGTGATTTTGTTTTTAGTCATTGAAGAAGTTTCCGTGTTGATGCTGACATTCAGATATTTTAGACGCTACGAGGACACAACCCGCTGAAGAGCTTCATCCACTTGGGCAAGGATTCTGCTGAGAGAAGAGCTCAAGTTTGTGCACTGAAAATGGGGCATTTGACGCGAGCTCACGACTTTCTGAGGCAAAGGACGCAGTTAATGTCGGATCCTCATCGCCCTTGTCACGAAGAAGCAGGATATTTGACAGACGAGGGCCACTACATTGCGACCATGCTGGATGTGACTCAGTTCACGGACGTGCAGAGCGTCAAACAGGTTTTTGACGCTCTTCACTTTTACTTTATGAACTTGGAGATCACTACGACGGAAATGAATGGCGATCTGACTGTGAGAGAAGATTCCAACGATCTTGAAGCGGACTACACGCAGAACCCCATGCTACACCATCGTCTGGTGACGATGCTCTCCTGTGGGCCGATGGTTGAGAAGAACGCGATTAAGTTCTTTGAGTACATCGAAGAAGACGAACACGGCGAGGGTCCATACGGCCTTATGGCCGCGTCTCCTGTCGACGAGGACGAGCTGTACCCGTATTCCCCAGCCAAACGCTTCAGGAAGGACATCTCGGCGGCCATGAAGGTCTCATCTTTCGACGCAAGAAGCAAACGGGCGGAGATGAGCTCGTAGTGGTGATGACTCGCTGGTTCCGTGTGCAGCTTTATCACTCCGAGCTAGAGTACCCGCCGCATGTAGTCCAGCATGTTCGACACAGTGTCATGCCTTTCACCAACTGCATGACGCGCAGCATGAACCAGTCGCTGTATGGCGCAGCGTAAGCGTGAACAGCGGCCAAAATCGTAAGCATGTTTCGAGTTTCACTATTTGCCTAATTCTACATTCTGAGAGTAATATATTTGATCTAGTGGCCTTCAAAGATGACTCGATGCATGCTTTGAACCATGGTATCGGAAAAGCAGGCCAGTCCCTGGCGGACTTCCTGGAGAACGTAAGCCGGGATGTCCATGTCAGTGTGGTGCAATTTCACACGAAAGAACCGTGTGAGGACCACCACTCGCTCATATTCGTCTTCCACGTTGTCATTTCTGCCGTACAACGGATGCCGCGCAGACTGCTTGTTTTTACTGGGCTCTTTCTTGCAAATGTGCTCTGTAAACTTCATGGCTGCGTTGATGTCCATGCGAATGCGCTCTTTCGGTACGTACGGGTACATATCATCGACATCCACCGAGTCGGTGGCCACTAGTGCGTAAGGAGCATTCGCATCGCCCCCTTCATCACCTTCATCATCTACATCTGACTCGACCATTTTGAAAAACTTTACAATGTTTTTCTCGACCTGAACGCCATGGGACATGGTGCTCACGAGTCTGTGGTTCGAGAACGAGTTGCTGGCAGTGCTGTCGTCGTCTTCACGCACTGTGATATCCCCCAGCATCTCTGAAATGCTGATCTCCATATTGCGAAAGAAGAACTGCAGTGCCTCAAACACCTGCCGAACCGACTGGACGCCTCGGAACGGCGTATTGTCGATCTTCTCTGCACAAAAGTGTCCTTCCTCGGTCTCAAACTTGCCTTCCT
>JAAVTG010000156.1:0-40959 GCA_011947345.1 Phytophthora quininea
GGCCAACATTCAACTGTTCGTGCCTGCCGAATATGGCGTTCGAGTGACGGAGGGTCCCAACACGTTCAAGAAGGTGGTCCAGGACCTGCTGACTGAGCTGAACATCCCCTTCACCATTTTCAACACCGGTCTCTTTGCCGAGTTCTTGCCCGGGTAGGTTGGCTGCTGTGGTTGGTATCTGTTGCCACAGTTCTCACTCTCGCGTTGTAGTTTCCTGGACTACCACTACGACGAAGGCTACATGAACGTGGTGGGCAAGGGCGAGACGGCATTCAGCATCACGGCTCGCAAGGACGCGGGTCGCTTTGTGGCTCATGTGCTGTCAACCAACGCTCTGGACGGTGCCAGATTCCCATTCGAGGCCGAGCGACTGTCGCCCCTGCAAATCCGCGACCTGGTGGAGAAGAAGCTGGGCAAGACGATCGAGGTGCGTCACGTGGACTACGAAGAGAACAAGAAGAGTTACAACACCAACTTTGTGGCGTTCCTGACCACGCTGTTCGAAGACGGCCGTGGAGTCGTTGGCACCGAGCAGGAAGTGGCCGAGACGGTGGAGAAGTTCTTCCCGGACTGGAACCCAGCCAAGTACGAGTCGTTCATCTTGCAGAGAATTGATAACTACGCAGGAGCAGAGCTGATAATGCTCAATCGTGCCCTCGGTTTAATAAGCTCGACAACATGCAACGACACCTGGTGCTCTCCACGATCACCCGAAAACTTTGCAAGAAAGACAAACGATAGCGATCCATCAGCGCTGCTGCTTCACCTGCTCAGCTCCCAACCAGCACCCGCAGCGTCGCTCGCGGTGCGGACTCTGTAGAACTTCTCGACGAACCGACTTCCGACCATTCCTTCCATGCACGCCACGTAGAGCTCTCGCCAGGTCTTCTTGTCCCCAATGAACACGCGCGAGATGCCCTCCTCAGGGTAGTGCTCGTGCTCGAGCCATTGAGCTCCGGGTAGTCGTGTTGCTCGGAAAAGTCGGTGCCATGGATCGACCAGGTCACCGTCAGATCAAGAGCGTCCTTCATGCGGTAGCATCGCTCGATATCTGACTGCATATCCGTGCTGGTAGGCTTGTCGTCAGGTAGACTCTGTGAGGCAGGGTGCAGGTTAGGCGCCTCTCGGAATGTCCTCGGCTTCACCATGACGTGCACGACGCCCGAGTCGGCGGAAGGAAGTTTGGTGGGAAGTGATAGCCCACATCTTGCGGGCTGAACAGGAATGCTTTAATAGGCAGCTCCTGGATGTTGTCCACAGTGTCACGGTGAGCCCATTCCCCACTAGGGAAGAGTTTGGTGCTGTAGAAGTCCAGCATGGGGGCAGTGATGTCCTGAAACTCGGTGGTGTTAGCTTCGTAGATTCTCTTCTTGAGAGCGACGATGGGGGCGTCGGCGCGGATGGAGGCGACGGAGATGCGACCGGGGAGGCCTTTGACAGCGCACACCAGAGTGCGTTCGCCTCGGTCTCGACGGGTAGTTGTGTGCTTCGGGCTCTCTTGAGAGGTGGCTGCTGTTCGCTTGTTCGGCATCGTGCAGATCCGGGAATGGCAGCGAAGAGCTTGAATCGGCAACAGGACCATCACTCTCACGTCAACGGCAACTTCTCTTCAACTTCGGGGCAAATTGACCAGTCGGTCATGTTACTACTGTAGCAACGATGAAGCCTCGAGTCAAACTAACACTTGCACGAAGCAAAGAAAATGAGCAATGATACTCGAGTCTCCAGCACCCTCTTGAAGTCTTGACGTGGTCTTGACGCCAGCAGCACTCAACGAAGCGACGTGCCACCCGGCCTTCCAGCGTCACAATTGTTCATTGCAGGCAATGTACAGGTCGCGCCACGTCGGCTTGTCGCCGATGAACACGCACGAGTAGCGTCCTTCATACCAGCGCTGGTACTTGAGCCACTGTGCTCCTTGGTACGGGTGGCTCTGGGAGAAGTCTGTCCCTTTGATTGACCAGTTCACGTCGAGCCCCAGCGCCTTTTGAACTCGACTCGATTGCACCGCTCGAATTCCTCTTCCCACTGCTCCGACGAGTCCTCGTCCTTGCGGCTGGGCTTGTCGTCGGGCAAACTCGTCACCGGGCTTCTGGCAGTGCTAGTCACTAACGGTCTCGTCGTCACCTTCGCCAAAATGTGCACGACGCCCGATTCCGCAGTAGGAATGTCCGCTAGAAATAGTGGCCAATGCGATGCGTGCAGTCCAGAGGGATGATGGAGTAGAGCTCTGGAATTCCTGTTGGGTTGTTGTTCTCGTCGAGGTGGGCCCACCCTCCAGGGAAATGCTGCGTCGAGTAGACGTCAATGTCGTCCGAGATAGAGGCGCCCGTGCGTTGTAGGAGCTGCTGCTTGATGTCGTACTTGAGGTTGTGCAGCAGGAAGTCGGCACGTATGGTGACAGTGGCGGTTTTGCCAGGCAGGCTTTGCAAGGCGCAGACAAGCGTGCGTGTGTCTTCTTCGGCGGCTTCTTTGGCTTTCTTAACCTTGGTCAGGGAGGACAAGGACGGCGCGGCCGCTTCTCTCTTGGTCGGCATCTTGCAGAATGGCGAATGGTACCAGTCGGACCCGCGCAGGTGTGATCGAACAGGTAGACCTCGCCATTGGCGAGGCGCCAAGCAGCTCCACGACGGCCTCCACAGTAGTGCGGTGGGCGTATTCCACGCCGGGGACTGCTTCATCGTGTAGTTGACTGGCGCATTGACGATGATGTTAGGTCTTCCTCTTGAGAGTGTATGGAAAGCATGGAGAAGTGGTCGGGAATCCTCACATGGCGCACACTTGTTTGGTCCCGGCCGAGTCCTCGATGCTCTTGCAGGAATCATGCCTTCTTGCATCTTTTGTTCTTCTGGGCCAACGATTGTTATAGCGAAAGCTGTTGCTTATCTCCGTCTTCGTTTGGAGCAATTCCTTGGACTTGGAGTACATGAAAGTAGCGGTCGAGACGCCTTTCAGCACTTAGGTGGCATCCTCACAGTTTTTCAAGTCACAACGCATACGACCCCATTGACAAGGTCAGCGTAGGTCCGTCGGCCGATTCCTGGAAGCCTTCGATGTAAATGCTTGCGCCATCGATAGCAATCATGGCAGCAGCATTGCTTGCCACATAGAGGTCTAACCATGTGACCGTGTCGCCGATGAAGACACGTGCCTTGCCGTCAGCACTATATTCCAGCCACTTGGCGTCTTGGTACGGGTGCTTCTGCGAGAAGTCCGTGTCCGAAATCGCCCACTTTGCAACCAGCCTAAGCGCTTCTCGAATACGCTCGTCCCTATCGTAGTCATCTTCGTCTGCGCGCACTGTTGAGAACGGGAGAGCTGCCGATGGCGAGCCAGGCAGCACAGCCACCACCGGCAGCAATGGCGACGTTCCCAGGCTGGAAAAACTGGTTCTCGCCGATGTAGACTGCATTTCTGCACCACCCCCGAGTCAAAGGAGGGATGTCGGAAGGAAGTAGTGGCCGATGCGCTTCGTTGGCAGCAAGAGGGGTGTTCAGGGGTTCCTCGACAGCCTTCAAGCTCTCGTTCTCATCGAGGCGAGCCCAACCTCCTGGGGATTGCTGTGTGGAATACAAATCCAGCATTGTAGCGTCGGCCTGCTGGAGCTGCGAGGAGTTCTCCGAGTAGATTTCTCGCTTGCGGTCGTGGATGGAGGCGTCGGCGCTGATGGTGACGGTGAAGACGCGGCCGGAGATGCATCGGACTGCACAGACGAGGGTTCGCGTGTCTTGGGAGGCTTGATGCGCTTGGCCAGAGGACTCCCAGCAGCGCATCGGTCGCTTTGCGCTTACCCGGCATCGTGATTTTTTTAAAGAAGTGGCAACTTCTGGCCCATCTTCCGAATTGGAGTAAACTCCTGACGTTTGACTGAGATTTTCCGAGGCCATTAACGAGGAAGGCCTCCGTTAGTGGTGGTCAGGTACGCAGTGCTCAATGCTCCATGTGCGTTAGGCTTGGATCGACCTTGGGGGCTTCCAGCGGCAGGCAGGACTCCGCAAGAGCTTTCAGCAGATCGGCCGTTCTGAGACGGCACTTTTGAATGGCAAAATTTGTTGGCTTCCGTGCCCGATTGAGCCATAGTCTACGTAGTACTATAACTTCCCCGTCGGTCGCGCTAGCAGTGGTTAATCTCGTGGGACACCAATCTAGTGTTTTTACAAACACAAATGTGTCCATCTGCTGCAAATCGGCGACAATCAGCTTACCGCGGGCTGTGCGGATCAGTGCTGCCTGCCGATCGTCCGCTGGAAAGCCCCGCCGCTGGCTGGCCGTCCATACATTGCAAGCAGCGCAGGCAGCGATAACGGCGGTCATTAGGACAGGCTCCCGGGACCGCGCCAACTCGATGCACAACTTGATGGAAAACTCGCCACCCAATGTCCAGTGCGAGAGGGCGCCGGTAACATAGCAGCCTGATTATGGCAGGAAGCAACCAGTCTGAGCCCAGTGCCTTCCGTTGCCAACCGTTCGCTCCGCACTCTAAAAGCCGCAAATAGCTGATCAATCGCATCAATATCAAGACACCACACCCAGTTCCGAGGTGGTCGCCACATGCACTGACATCGGAGACCACCGCGAGCTGCAGTTTGGGACGATCCCAGCAAACCGTACCGTAAACGACCGACATCTCGCTCAAAGTATGGTGCATCCCCCTTGTAAAGTTACAAAAACCGGAGCGAGATAAAATTGCTGCAGACGACAACGCAACGCAGACTCATTCGGTCGAGGGCCATCTGGACACTGCGCCAATCACTCGCTAATTAGTGTCGGAGGGCCGTTGCGCTGTCGTGGCATGGCCGACGAGCACGAGAGCACACCCACGGCGCCCTACGCGCTGCTGCAGCCGGCGGCGTCGCCCTTTCATGACGAGATCGACGCCGACAGCATCCTGGGCAGCGAAGTGGATGTCCACGTGGTGGAGGAGAGCGTCACCCACGCAGACAATGAGATGGAGCGGATCAAAGAGACGCTCGGGTCCAAGAGCCAGGTCCCAGCAGCAACAGAAGAAGAAGAAGACCTCTATCGCTACGTGCACTTGAACTCCCCGAGAAGAACAACGCCCTGGGCTACTGCAGCAACCTTGTCATCACGTCCAGGTTCACAGTCTACAACTTTCTGCCCAAACTGCTCTTCTACGAGTTCAGCAAGCTGGCTAACGCCTACTTCCTAGTCATCTCCGTCATGCAGACCATCAAGCCCATCTCCAACACGGGGGCTTCCCGGCATCCTTGCCGGCGCTGTCGATCATTGTGCTCATCGACATGTTCTTCGCCTGTCTAGAAGACTACAAGCGCCACAAAGCGGACCACATTGCCAACAACTTGCCGTGTCAGCGGTTCGTGGTGGAGACCAAGACGTTCGAGCCGTCCAAGTGGCATCAGCTGCAGGTGGGGGACATCGTCAAGGTGGCCAACAGAGACCCCGTGCCGGCAGATTTGGTGATTCTTGGAGCCAACGAACCTGACCCGCAGAACCCCGCGGGCATTTGCTATGTAGAGACGAAATCGCTGGACGGAGAGACCAATCTGAAACTCCGTCAAGGTATCGAGTCGACGTACACACAGCTTTTGAATGACGCTGCGGTTGCAGAGTTGAAGGGACAGGTGGTGTGTGAAGTGCCAAACAACGCGATCCATCGCTTCAGCGGCTCCATGACGTTGGAGGGAGGGAAGAAGGAGGTGATCACGGCCAATGCGATTGTGCTACGTGGCTCCACGCTTCGAAACACAGAGTACATTTACGGACTTGTGGTGAACACTGGGCCGGACACCAAGATCATGATGGCGTCCTCGTCCGAGCCGATGAAGTGGAGCAACATGGAGAGGCGTCTGAACAAGCAGATTTTGTACATCTGTTTGCTGATGGTAGCGCTCTGTTTGACCGGAGCGATCTTGTCTACTGTTTGGAATGCCCATTATCTGAGCAAGCATGCGCATGAAAGCGCGTGGTATCTCTACGATGGAGGGTCGACGGCTGTGAAGGCGCCGGTGGGGAACTTTTTCGTGATGGTGCTGTATTATTTCTTGCTGCTCAACTCGTTCATTCCCGTGTCGCTGTACGTCAGTATGACGTCGGTGAAGTTTATGCAGTCGTACTTCATGAACAACGACCTGGAAATGTACCACGAAGAAACAGACACCCCATGCCAAGTGCGAACAATGTCCCTGAACGAGGAGCTCGGCCAGATCGACTATATTTTTCGGACAAGACAGGAACTCTGACCTGCAACATCATGGAGTTCCGAAAGTGCTCCATCAATGGAGTGGCATACGGACTGGGCGAGACAGAGGTGGGCATTGCCGCCAGGAGACGTCAGCAAGAAGAAGGACCCGCTCCGACGTCCTCGTTTTACGCTGTAACTCCAGGCGGTGGATACGCCGTCCCTATGACGAAAGACCGTGTGGATTCGGGTGCACAGAGTGCCCCGAACTCCAACAACCCGCCAACAGATCGTGTGATTCAGGCTCCGTTTGTGAATTATCAGGATGACACAATGTTTGACGCATTGAGGCAGAAAAACAGCAATCAGGCCAAAGCAATTGGCGACTTCTTCGAGCATTTGGCAGTGTGCCACACTGTCATGCCAGAAAAGGCCCCCGACTCAAGCCTTCGTCTGAGTGCATCGTCTCCAGACGAGCAAGCACTTGTTGCTGCCGCAGCATGCTTCGGGCATAAGTTCGTGGCTCGCGGGCCTGGCAAGGCAATGGTCGAGCACTTTTGCTGTGTGGATCATCCTGAAGACATGCTGTGCAACCAACCCAATGCTAACCACCCGGTCGGCACGTATGAGATCCTGGAGGTTCTTGAATTTAACAGTACGCGTAAGCGCATGTCGGTGATTCTCAAGGGTCCGCGTGGTGAACTGAAGCTGTTCTGCAAGGGAGCCGATACCGTCATGTACGAGCGCTTGAGACCAACAAGTGACCCAACTGTCACTCAGGTGCGCAACTTGACGCTGCAACACATGGAGAAGTTCGCCTCGGAAGGTCTGCGGACGCTTGTGATCGGATCGACCGACATCGACCCAGAGTTTTTCGAGGCCTGGGTGATTCGCTACCGAACTGCGATTAATGACATGCGCCAGATCGATCTGCGACGCAATGGGGAGGATAACGAAATCGACCGACTGATGGAGGAAATTGAAAGAATCTGGACATCTTGGGCGCTACAGCAATTGAAGACCGCTTGCAGAACGAGGTCCCCGATACGATCTACAAGCTGCGCCAGGCTTCCATTAAGATCTGGATGCTCACCGGCGATAAGGAGGAGACGGCTATCAACATTGGGTTTGCCTGCCGTCTGCTTGCCTCGGACATTGAGCGCGTCGTCATTTCAGCTGACACCCACCCGGACCTTGATGCCATCGTGGAGGAGCTGGAAGCGTACGACCGTAAGGATGAGGACAGTGAGGACACTTCTTCTTCGACTCCTGCTGCGGCAACTGGATTATCCACGACATCAGAGCCGCGGGCCTCACGGTTCTCGCGGGTCTCGGTGTCGCTGGCGAATCAGCGTAAGCGACTTACACGGATTGAAAGTATGGCAGAAGCGCCGCCCCAAGACCTGGCGTTGGTTATCGATGGCGAAACACTGGAGCTCGCATTGGAAGAGTGTCCAGAATTGCTATTGCGAGTGGCAGAGAGGTGTGTGGCCGTCATTGCTTGCCGTGTATCTCCTGCCCAGAAGGCGCAGTTGGTGCGACTAGTGCGTGACAACAACCCTGAGATCCGTACGCTTGCCATCGGTGACGGGGCGAACGACGTCTCGATGATCCAGTCGGCCCATGTGGGCGTAGGAATCTCCGGTCAGGAAGGGATGCAGGCTGCAAACTCTTCCGACTACGCCATTGCGCAGTTCCGTTTCCTATCTCGACTGCTACTTGTCCACGGACGCTGGAACTACGTGCGCATGGGCAAGTTGATCCTGTACATCTTCTACAAGAACGTCATCTTGAACTTGACGCAGTTCTGGTACATGATCTACACGGGCTACTCGGGCCAAAAGTTCTTCCTCGAGTGGGGACTGCAGGGCTACAATTTGCTCTTCACGGCATTGCCTATCGTCCTCGTGAGTACATTTGAACAGGATGTGCCGGCGTGCTTGGCGCACAACTATCCGCTGCTGTACCGCATTGGACAGGAGAACACGAGGTTCAACACCAAGGTCGTGTGGGCCTGGATCACTTCGTGCATTTGGGAATCACTGATCATTTGCTTCGGCGTGGTGTGGGGTATGCGCTATCTAGTGACGGGAGGCGACACGCCTACGATGTGGGTCTATGGCTGCACGGCCTTCACCGTTGTGCTCATCGTGGTGACTCTGAAGCTGTGCTTACACCAGCAAATGTGGTGGCCTATTCACATTGTCATCTACATTGGCTCCTTCATGCTCTGGATCGGCACGGCTGCCTTCATCTCGCACGGCAGGTCAATCAGCTCTGCATATTGGAATGGTGTGTTCACCAACACGTTCCGAATTGACGCCTTCTGGCTAGTGACTCCGCTTCTTGTCGTCGCAGCCTTGTCGCGCGACTTTATGTGGAAGGGCTACACGAGGATGTTCCGCCCGTCGTACAAGCACTTGGCACAGGAAGTGAATGCCTTTAAGCTCATTCACATTGCAGACCAGCTCCTTACGTTCCCACCAGCCGAGAAGATCCCGGAGGATGTGGCTGGTGGCGAGGCCGGTCGCGTACCGATTGGATCTGTGGCGAGCGCTCGCGACGTGAACAAACCTGTCGCTCCTGCCGTTGTCATGGCGCCACGTCCGCTGATCGGGCGTCTCGGCAGCCGAACGTCAGTCACGAGAGGCAGCGCCTTCAGCTACGACGCCGAAAGTGTCATGGTCGAGTCGTTCATGTCGACAGATAGGTATGCGCGCGATGCCAAGAAGACGCGCTCCATCTTCGAACGCCACGCGAGTCGCGGCTCGCTGGCTTTCCACCGAGAGCAGGACGGCAATAACGATCACGAGGGACTGCTGGATAGTGCTCGTGTCTCGCAGACGCGTGCGACTCGCGCTGCCACGTCGGCGGAGTTGTCGCCTGCTGGACGAAATTCGGCAGGCAACATTTTCCGCGGCGCTCGTCATGGCCAAGGCCGCCGTCGTTTCTTCTCAGTGTCGGTATTATCGCGTGGGGATAACGGGGCAGCAAATGGTCGCGGGGCTCGATCTCCGATCGACTCGCTTCCTCGACTTCGAGAGAGTGCGACTTTCAGTGAAGGAGGCTCAGAAGGACAGCGCAGTTTCCACCACCCGTCGACCGCCAGAACGCGAGGCTCCGTCAACCGCGCCATGTCCAGCGACGACATCTCTGACGCTGTGCCGCGTTCTCCGCTCGTCCGACGCTACACGAACCGCAGCATGCTCTCAAGCACGTAAGACTCGTAGTCGTTCAAAAGGAAATAGCCCCCAACTACTGTAGCAGGTAAGAAAATGCAAGCACGTGTATTCATTAGGCCGCTAAGCAGCGCAACACTCCAACACTTCCTGCTGCTCCATGGACATAAGGGTAAGTAGACCCAATTCGGCCACAAATTTGACAAAATCGTCTAACCTCGAGAAGTATTGCAAATTTCGTAGACTGGCGCATATCTGGTAGAAGGCAGAGATGTTTTCAACACGGCGGTCTTGGCCGTCCAAGGATCGAAGGTGAACCAAGCTCAAACCGTTTTGTTGAAAATGATGCCCCTCGCTGCTCGTTTCCAAAAATATCTGACTCAATTCGGCCACCCATATGTATGGAATTCAGTATGGTTTGCGAAGACTAGCAACTTCAACGACTGTCAACAACAGGTCCATGGAATCCACGATTTGACACGCCGGTGCCTGCAACATCTCGTTTTCTTGTGTCTTTCGTCGTTTGACCCGAAGCGTCTGGCTTGGTTTCCGAGTAGCTCGATCGCGCAGCTTCAGTAGTCGTCTCTCCTCTCGAAAAAAGCGTTTCATTTCTCTCTCGGCCGCTTCCATTCCTCTCCGTTCATCAGCTTGAGCTTTGCGGGCGTCTCGTGCAACGATTGTAGTGGTTAGCCGCCATTCCTTCTCTGGAATGTTGCTGAGCTTCTCTTCCTTCTTCATCAAAGCCAGCTCGGCTGCTTCGCGGGCTGCCTCCAACTTTTTCTCTTCGTGTGCGATGCAGTCCTCATGAATTAGTAACCTTTTGGGTCCAAGCTTGATTGGAGTCTTCTGAGGTGAACGTTTCTTCGCCGTTTTGCGCTCCTCGACATCGCGCAAAATGATCGAGTTCATTCGCTGGCCGTCGAGGGGATGTCGTTTTCAGCGAGCGTGTTGATTGCTTCAACTTGTACATCTCTGATCGCGAGTGGATCTTGTCTTACAAACTTGAATTTTGAGTACCACGAGGTCGTTGGATTGTCACAAGAAACCGTTTTACCAACAGCATCGATAGCCTTTTGCTTGTCAACAGGCCACATTCAAGTCGACCTCCACGATCCGATGACATTGAGTGGAGTAAAAGCCTTTAATATCGTCTGCCCGATGACTTCTGAACGACAGTGCTTCGGTAGCGATGCTCCAACATGTTGCCAAGCCCATTCAGCAATAATGTATCGCCATTCAGACTTGAAAAATCGGAAACATCCAGCATCTGGTGGTTGTAGCAGGTGCGTTGTGTGAGGGAAAGCTGAGTAGATGGATGCCGTTCGCGATACATTTCCTACGAACTGGAAGACCCACGTGGGAAATGTGGTTATCCAACGTTAGCAGCACTGGACGTGAGGCTGGAATATTCTCGATGAAATGATCGATCCACTGCTCAAAAACAGCACAGTCTATAAAAGCATTCGGAGTCACAGTGCCTTTACTGCCGGGAGGTGCACCGTAAAGAAGGTCGCTAGGAAACTCAGTTCCCTTGTAGATGAACAGTGGCGGAAGGCAGACTCCTGTCACACTCACGGCTATGAGCACTGATGTATTTTCACGATATTGGCCACATTGCACGGCCACTTCTTTGGCTCCCTTCTAACCGATGTCTTTCTTCGGCGTGCCGCCCTGCGGATCAACTCCAGTTTCATCACAGTTGTAGATTTGAGCCGAAGAGAGAGGGAACCGCGTCAGGAAATCCTGGTACTCCTTGTAAAAGTACTCTAGCTCCGTCTTGTCCGCTGCTTTGATCCGAGCGCTATCCAGAATTCATACCGTTCCGACCGCCAAGCGATTGGAATGCTTCGCAAGAAACGATGAGATCCATTTTGGGGTTGGACCACTTGGGCTAAACTGATGACGCCGCCCATCACTTGTCACGTCGATTGTCATGGCCGCGAGGTCGGTACGAGTTACAGACATTCCACGTTGAGAACGATCAATCAAACCCTCCACGAGAGCTTCGTATTTCGCAGAACTAAGAGTGCTCGAATGGCCAGCTGTGGCGCTGACTGCCTGCCCTTTCATATATCTTCTGAGAGTTGTTCTCGGAACGCGGTGTGTTTGAGCCGCCATCTTCACAGAGAGATGAGCTGGCCCCTTAGCTCGCACTGCTGAAAGCGCATTTTATAGATCTTCTTCCGTCCACTGGGCAAGCTCGTTGTTCTTGGTGCTTTTGGAAGGTGCCGGTGAGTTCGTTTTGCTGTTTTTCTTGGGCCGTGACGGCATGTTGGACACTCCCGGTAAGTTGGGAAGTGATGCCGGTTATAGTCCTGCGCTAATAAAGACTATGCCGTTGGTAGAGGTTCATTGTGGGCAGAATGCGACCTCATTGTGTTTACTTGTTGAAGTACGCCGTTTCCAGGTGGCCGAGTTGCGTCGCATGGCCGAATTGGGTCAACTTCCCCTTACCTAAATTAACCTCTCTGGGTTGGAAAGATTAACCCCAGCTCGAAAAGATCGGTGCAATTGAGCTTGTCATTATCAGACCTCCCCACGATGAGCGCGTTCTACCGACTGGGGCGCTCTGCAGCGGCTCGCCGTGGCTCGTGGCGCTGTCCGCGCTCGTCTGCAGCGCCGTGCTGTGCTTAGGCCTGCTCAACATGCAGCTGCAGACCAACCCGCAGGGCCTCTGGGTACCTCCACACAGCGTGGCGGCCACCGAGCAAGCAGAGTTCAACTCGTACTTTGGGCCGTTCTTCCGCATCCAGCAGCTCATTTTCTACGTGGACGACGCCGCGGAGGCTGCTGCTGATGCCCAGCAGACCTGCGACGCCTCCGAAGACCTGGTGCAGCGCCGCTTCCTGCTGCAGATGGCCAAGATCCAGACGCAGATCACGCAGACCTCGGTGGTCGCGACAGACGCCCCCAACGTGACGCTGGGGCTCGAGGACTTTGCTACCGACCCATCAAGGGCAAAGGTTGTCTAGTGACCAGCCCCTTCCAGTATTGGCTGGGGAACCGCACGCTGCTGGAGCAGGACCCGGACATTAAGCTGACGGCGGCCTGCCAGACCACAGACCAAGTGCTGAAGGAGCGCTCACCGTGTATGGACCAGAACGGCGTCCCAGTGATGAGGAACGTCGTGTTCGGTGGACTGAAGAGGGACGAGTGCCACCAGAACCCTGACCCATGCGGAGAGGCCACTCCGAAGGCCAAAGCGCTCATGGTGACGTTCCTACTGAACAACAACCCGGACAACGAGACGTACACCAAGTACGTGGAGCAATGGGAGAAGGAGGTTTTTCTCACGATTGCACAGAAAGCGGCCGAGTCGTTGAAGCCTGCAGGTGGAAATGAAAGTGCAGACTACGACTGGGATACAGTCGACGACCAGGCGTTGGCGGATGTCGGCGCTGAAGGAATGCGGCTGGCCTACATGGCTGAGAGGTCGGTGGCGGACTCTCTGGTCGTGCAGACGAAGCAAAACGCTTTCATTGTGGTGGTGAGTTACCTCGTCATGTTTTTCTACGTGTCCGCCTCGCTGGGTAAGTTTTCGGACCCAGTACGGTCTCGCTTTGGACTTGGACTTACAGGTATCCTGATCGTGCTGCTCTCGTTGGGAGCTGCGATGGGTGTGAGCTGCGCTATCCTGCAGATGGAGGTGACGATGATTACTTTGGAAGTTGTGCCGTTCTTGGTGCTAGCCATTGGCGTGGACAATATGTTTATCCTCACGAATGAATTCGATCGACTGGCTGCTTTACGAGGGTTGACATCACGGGAGACCAGACGCAACACGCGAGATCAAGCTGAGGACGAGCTATTGATGCTCAAGCAGGTGCTTGGAGAAACGATGGTCAATGTAGGACCTTCCATCGTCGTGGCAGCTGTAGCCGAAACGTTGGCGTTCTTGGTGGGCGCACTTACCCGCATTCCGGCATTAACGAGCTTCTGTGTTGTCGCTTCGCTAGCAGTCACTGCAGATTTTGCGCTGCAAATGACGTGGTTCGCCGCTGCACTAGTTCTGGATGCACGTCGGGTGCGTGCTAGACGGTATGACCTGTTCCCGTGGATGAAGCAGACGTTGACACTCACTCCGCCGCCCAAGGGGAAGAAACGGATACCGTCCAAGGTCCACTACCAGTATGACTTGCTGGTCGATGACAGCAACATGATGGAGGAGGCGCCAACTCGTGCGAGTAATGCCGGCGTTCTTCAGCGCTTCATGGAGAAGACGTATATCCCTTTCCTATTGCGCCGCTCCACCAAAGTGTTGGTGCTTGTATCCGCCCTGATGATGCTGGCCATTAGTGCGCTGGGCTCAACTCATTTGCCGCTTGGGTTAGAGCAGCAACTGGCAGTTCCCACTGACTTTTACTTGCATGAATACTTCGAGAAACAGACTGCTCTCGGTGAGGCCGGGCCTCCTGCGTATGTTGTGCTAGACTACGTGCTGGACTACACGGACGCAACGTTGCAGCAGGATGTGAATGTATTCCTTGACGAACTGTCCGGCTTGCGCCAGTATATTGAGCTGCCAGTTTACTCGTGGCTGCACACGTTTAACCAGTGGCGTCAAATGCGCTACTTCCTACAAGATAAGATAGATCAAGGGCTTTGTGATTGCCCAGTGCAGCCAATGGACCCATTCCCGTACGAGCTGAAAAAGTTGCTGACGCGTTCGAACAGGGAGAAGATGTTTTGCTCGATGGCTACGCGTACGGAGGTCTAGCATCTGCAAACGTAACTCCAAGCGCATTATTTTACCCTCTCGTGAAGAATTTCACGCACATTTCCATCGACTCGTCGTGCTGTCAGCACTTTGGCCTCTGCGGCGCTCAATACGAAGGAGATATCGTGTTTTACGAGCCAAAGAGGGCGGCAACATGACCATCGTCGCTTCTCGGATGCGCTTCCAGCTGAATGCCATGCGCAACCAGTCCATGTTTGTCAACTCGTATTACTATCTGCACGAAGTGGCGGGTCGCTGGAGCCACGGCCGTCTTGCCACGGCGTTTCCGTACGCGCTGGTGTTCGTGTACTACGAGCAGTACACGTACATCCAGGGCGTGGCGCTACAGAGCGTGCTACTGGCACTGGCTGCAGTCTTCAGCGCCATGTTTATCCTGATGGGTGGGAGTTTACGGCTGACTAGCGTTGTTACTCTGTGTGTGCTGTCGATGACAATCTCCCAACTAGGCTACCTCTTCCTATGGAACCAACTGGCTGGAAGTGGCGAGGAAACCTCTCTGAATGCCGTGTCGGTTGTAAACATCCTGGCTTGCATTGGACTTGGCGTCGAGTTCTGCGTGCACATTGCGCACCAGTTTGCGTTTTCCAGACGAAATCATCTCGGCACGACTGGGAACGACCACACCCGCTACGCGCTTACAAGTGTCGGGGCGTCCATCTTCTCAGGTATCACACTTACCAAGTTTTGTGGGATTGGTGTGCTGGCCTTTGCCCCTCGATGCTCTTCCGTGTGTATTTCTTCCGCATGTACTTGGGTATTGTAGTGCTGGGTTGTTTCCATGGGCTTGTGCTGCTTCCAGTGCTATTAAGTCTGGTTGGGCAGCCCCAGAAGTATCCGAACGACCTGAGCTCGTTCCTGCTATCTGAAGAGCGTGACGATGAGTTTGAGGATGAGCTTGGAGTGTATTAACCAGGCGATAAAGGCGAACAGTGTCCTGTCAGAATATAGTTCGGCTGAGTTTTGAAGCAGAATTGCCAAGCTAACTATTCTTCCACCGCTGTGACTGAAAAGCGTTCCATCTTGTCCACTAGACGCAGCTCTTGGAAGGCGTCGCTGATCACTTGTCGGTAGCACAGCGGGTGTGTTGTCTCGTAGAGCTGTCCGATCCACGCGGCTGCTTCGTTCGACTGGTTGGTCAGCGTCTGGCCGCTGTTCTCGGTCAGGTACAGCGCCTCGCTCGAGTACTTCATGGCCAGGCAGCCGTGCTCCCACGCCTTGTTGTTCTCAAACTGCTTGCGACTCAGCAGCTCCAACACTTTGTAAAAGTCCTGCGCGTCAGCTTGCTCGGCCTTGGCCACGTCAATGGAGATGGACTTGCCGCCGATCTTGAACTTGATCTCGCAGTCTCGATCTACGATCCCTGCGGTCTCGAACTTGACGGACATGATGGTCTCGTGGCGGTAGTCGAAGCGCTCCGCCAGTTTACGCGTCGTCGTCGAGTTGCTGCCGCCGATCTTGAGCAGCGCTTGGTTGGTGAAGGTGAACTCTTCTTTGGTCGACTGCATGGAGAACATGACGATCTCTCCAGGCAGCAGGTACTGCGAGGCCAGGCACTGCGAGAAGTTCTTGATCACGTGGCATACATCACCAGCCCCGGACAAGTCGCCAGCTAAGCCTTTCAACATCTTTCTGCTCTTTGGGATGATTTGGGAGTGAGACCTGGAGGCACCGCAGAGTCACACATGGCGGTAAGAAATCCAGCATGGCGATGTTTTCTATTCGAACCTGAAGGTGTGCACATGGGAATCACCTGGACGGTGGATTTTCATCTCTCGCCATCCGACCCGTTGCATTCTCACTTTAGCAAACCTTCACCAAGCGCCATGTTCAAGGGACTGACGAAGGATCTCACCGGGTCGGCGGATATCTGCACGACGGCCACCAAGTTCGACAAGTTGCACGCCGCTTCCTACTTGCTGCCAGGAGAAGACATTCTGTTCGCCTTCGAGTCGGCCAAAGAGGAGTTCGCCTTCACGAACGAGGCGCTGATCATGACCGTGGGGAGAACGCCACTACCACTCGCAAACTGGTAGAGCGACGCACGTATCGAGACAATTTGCTGACCAAAGTCTTGTTTGAGACCACGGGCCGAGTGGACCGAGACTGCGAGATCAAGTTCCAGATCGGAGACTGCGAGGTGTCCATCGACATTGCTCGCAAGGAGGAGGCCCACGTGAAGAAGTTCTACAAGACCTTGCTGCTGCTGGAGAGGGAGCAACGTGCTCGTGCTCGCAGCTGGAACCAGGTCACCAAAGGACTGGACGAGGCGGCCGACAGCTTGAAGCTGAACGTTGGCAATGACCTCGTCGCTAGCGCTACGCAAGCTGCGGCCTGGATGGAGAGCGCTTTCGCGGAACGCAATGCCCGCTGTTATCGAGATGTGATCACCACTGCGCTCGCTCAGACAGAAGTACGAAAGTAGCCAACTCGATCAACGTCGATCATTGTCGTTTTTAACACCCGCTCCCCAGGACGTGCTAGTAGCTCCCTTCCTTCAGCATCAGCCGGAGACAACCGGCTGTCCTGATGCCACCCGCAGACACACACAGTACACTTGTGGTTTGGCTACGTCCCGCGGCAGAACGCAATCGGTCGGAGACCCTGCAGCTTGTACTGCAGGAGAAGTAGCATGTTTCGAGACGCATTGTCGTCGCGGTTCACTGCGCGACAGATCACATCGGACACCAGCTTGTCGTGTTGTGTCGGCGTCAATACTGCGAGTTAGCCTATGCTATTTAGATATATGCGAGTTGTAGACAGAAGAAATAGCCTAGTAGCGCTAACGAGCGCAAATTCGATCTCTGTTGGGGACCTCCCATACAACTTTCCACTTTCAGAACTACGACAGATCAGATCGGACAGTAAACGCATACAAAAACCAAGTGTATTTTTAGGGAAATTGGTGGTCACAGTACTTGTGCGTGGGTGAATGGTTGGGAGGACCGCGCAGTGCAGGGCTCACAATAGAATATGCCGAAGACCAAGAAACCCACCTTAACGGAGCGAGAGAGGGGAAGATTGACGGCCTGTTCGAGGCTGGAATGTCCAAGCGCGCCATCGCGCGTAGCCTCGGCCGCAGCCCCGACACCATCTGCCGTGCACTGGCTACCAAGCCTCCGCCCAAGGCACGCAAGAACGCGAAGCCCCCAAACAATGTGGAGCGCCACCAGTGCTGACGGACCGGGAGATCAGGCGTCTTGTGCGCACAGCGTCCCGCGGCGAGCACTCGGCGGCGCAGTTGAAGGCCGAGTTGCAACTCGACGTACACGTGAGGACCATCCAGCGCGTCCTTGCAAGGGTCGACTGGCTGGTCTTCACGAAAATGGTCAACACACTTCCGCTCAAGCCTATAGACATGGCCGCTCGCACGGCGTGGTCAACGGAGAAGCTGTTGCTGAAAGACGCCGGGTCCTATTGGGATTCCATTATCTTCTCGGACGAGAAGAAGTGGAACCTCGATGGGCCCGACGGCTTTCAGCAATATTGAGGGACTTGCGGCGTCCTCCCCGAAGGACAAAACGAAGGCAAGCAGGGGAGGATCAGTGATGGTTTGGGCTGCGTTTAGTGGGCGGGGTAAGTCCCAGCTTGTGGTTTTGAATGGGAAGCAAAACTCGGACGACTACGTTATCCGAGTTCTTGCTTCCCTACGCACATTCAAACTACGGTCTAGACTTTATCTTCCAACAAGACAATGCAAGTATTCACACCTCAGCCCGCACCAAGGACTTTTTACGGGCCAGGAAGTCAAGGTGCTTGACTGGCCTTCGAAGTCACCAGACTTAAACCCTATTGAAAACTTATGGTCAATAATGAGCCGTCGGGTTTGCCGAAACGGTAAGCAGCTCGACAAGGTGTGTGATCTGAAGGATGCACTCTTCGAAGCATGGGATTCCATCCCTCTTGCGTTACTGCAGTCGCTGCTTGAGTCGATGCCTCGTCGCTGCTTAGAGGTTGTTGCCAAGAAAGGAGATAGAACGCATTACTAAGGGAAAATACACTTGGTTTTTGTATGCGTTTACTGTCCGATCTGATCTGTCGTAGTTCTGAAAGTGGAAAGTTGTATGGGAGGTCCCCAACAGAGATCGAATTTGCGCTCGTTAGCGCTACTAGGCTATTTCTTCTGTCTACAACTCGCATATATCTAAATAGCATAGGCTAACTCGCAGTATTGACGCCGATACAACACGACAAGCTGGTGTCCGATGTGATCTGTCGCGCAGTGTAGTACCAAAACAGCCATTGTTCGGACAATGGAGTACACTGTAAGCCTTGCGAGTCCGCGTCCTGTCGTCACGGCAGCTTTGCAGAGTTGTAACTGCTTGTTGAGCTCGGTGTGGCAGCCGGCATGGAGTCTGTGACGGTGTAAGAGGATAGGGTCGGAGAGTCGTGTCCTTGAGCAAGGAAAAGGAAAAGTGAATTAGGAGGTTAGAAAGCGGAGCACATGCGTCCACGTGGATATGGCTACAGTTATGTGTGGTACACATAACTGTGGTAGACTAACTCTCTCTATAATGACTGTTCTAATAAAGGGTGGTCAACTGGCCGGTTGCCCGCATTCACAGCCTCTCTCAACCGCCAGTTGGGTTGGCAACAGGAGGTGTCTGGCGCAAGTCGCGCTGCGCGGCTTCATGGAACCGTCAGTGTCGCACGTTGCTTTTCTTTTCAGCAGCTAGGGTGGCGCAACGGACGCTTGTCCGAGCCACCGTCCAAACGTTGCTGCTATTTTCGTTTTCTTTGGACACTTTGATTTGGACGAAGTGGTTTTAGTATAGAGAAATAAACCTGAATGCGGGGCAATACAATTCGGACATTTTTAATAGATTGAGTGCGACAGCTTGTCTTGTGCTCTTGCTGTTGGAGAACTTTGTTCATTGACATCGTTGCTTTTCTAGTTGTCCGTTATGCTGCATTTAGTTTCACCTGTTATCATGCGATGCAGCCCCTTGCGCTCATCGCAGTGGGTTTTGACTTCCGTAAGGAGCTTCTCGCAAGTGCTCATTGAGCTTTCTGCCAAGATCATCAAAGGTGAGCTACTTTCGATCATTGCTCTTCTATTGTGGCTGCCTTACGAGAACTGCTACTGCTACGCACATCAACTGAGGTCACTGTACGGCGCTTCAGCCTAACTAGGGCACGAGCTTCTGCTTGTCGCCTGAAAATGCCTTCAGTGTGTGTGGCATAGTGTGTTCAAATCATGGTGCCATTATTGATTGTATTTTGTTTTGATATGTTACTAACTTTTTGGTATGTATTTGTCTAGATGCCTCGTGCCCTTCGTTCATCCGTCAAGTGCCAGCACCAAGAATCGCTGTCCGATCGATTCTCTTTCTGCGGTATGTTCTCAGTGAACAATGCATTGCAGTCGAGAGACTTTTTGACGCAAGCTGCGATGGCTGCAGTTCTGGAGCAGCTCAAGGACAGTCAACCTGAAGAGGATCATGGCGACGAGTGCTACGGGCGTACACAACACACGCTATGCACCAGGCACTGCAGAAGAAGGGAAAGCAATTGATTTTCCTAAACAAGCATTTCAAGTGTGGACCCAGGAAGCACGTAGAGCGGGTTGTCAACTCCATGAGGTCGTCCCTAATCATTATCGGTCGCCGCCCTGGTCAATTGAAGGGTACCTGGCACTGTGTTGCCAGGGCTCTTGTGGGCCAAAAGTTTTTCTTTATTGAGTCTGACTGTTACATGTACTTTCCAAACAGTGCAGCGAAGTTGGCTTCTTACTTTGAGCATGTCGATGGCGTGTATGCCGTTGAGGATATCGCTTAAAAGGGCAAGTTGGAGTACAGTACTAAACTTATGGTACAATAATACAAATATTCTCTTCCTTTTGAAATATTCTATTTTCAGTTTCTCATTGTGAGTGGTCTAATATTGTAATAATTCTGGGCCAATCATCGTTTTAAGATTTATCTACTAATATTCCTTTTTCCAAAGTGCATTGCGTAGATGCAAGAATGTGGGTTTCGTAAGTGATTTCGTGAAAATGTCTGCTATCATTTCTTTTGTATTGCATTATTGAATTTCAAATTCTTCTCTGTCAACTTTTTCTTGGACAAAATGGTACCGAATATCGATGTGTTTACTTCTGCCATGTAGTTCAGGGTTATAGGACAATTTTATACAACTTTGATTGTCTTCAAAGACTGTGATTGCAAATGGGCTGTCGTGTTTAAGTTCTACTAGAAGTAGCTTAAAGAAAATGACTTCTTGCATGCAGTGGCACAAGGCAATGTATTCTGCCTCTGTTGTGGATAAGACTACGGTGTGATGTTTCCGTGATTGCGATGAAATGGGGCTTCCACACATGTATGTGATGAATCCTCCAACTGAACGTCTGGTGTCGGCGCAGTTCGCATAGTCGGCGACTGAATACGCGGTGAGATAGTGCTTTGACTCATATTGTTTTAGATTTTCAATACCACCTAGTGTTATGCCAAGTTTTCGAGTACCATTTAGATACTTGAGGCCTCTCTTGACCGCATTCCAGTGGGCTTTTCGTGGGTTTACAAGGAATTGACTGACTCCTCGTAGGAAGTAAGCTAGATCAGGTCTTGTTCCCATCATCAAGTACATGAAGCTACCGACTGCCTCTCTGTACGGGATCGCTTTCATCGCATCAATGTCTGTTTGAGACTGTGGGCTCATGGCCTCTGTGAGTTTGACGCTAGGGTCAGTGGGTGTTCCAACAGGATAGGAGTTGAGGTGAGAAAGCGATCCAGGACTTTGGTAGCGTATTTTTCTTGATGAATGAAAATGGTACGTTGGGTGCGATCACGAATAATGGACCAACCCAGAATGTATTGGGCTTCTCCCAAGTCGGAAATTTTAAAGCGCTGTTTATGCGCGTCCTTGATGTTATTGATGAGGGCAATTGTGGGAGCTATGAGGAGGAGGTCATCAACGTAAACGAGAACGTAGCACGTGGCTCCATCAAAAGTACCAACGAAGACACTGATCTTTAATAAGTTTGTGGAATCCCATGGTAACCAGAAGAGCGCAAAGAGTAAGGTACCAGATGCGTGGGGCCTACTTGAGGTCGTAGAGACTTTTGAGTAGTTTACACACCAAGTTCTCTTTGCCACGAACGGTGAATCCCTCAGGCTGCATCATGTAGATTTCCTTGTCGAGAAAACCGTTAAGAAATGCTGTTTTCACATCCATTTGATGGATTTCCATGTCAAGAAGTGCGGCAATTGTTAAGAGGAGTCGTAGCACTTCCATGCAAATAACTGGAGAAAATATCTCATCGTAGTCAATGCCATATTTCTGAAGAAAGCCTTTGATAACGAGGCGGGGTTTGTAGCGATCAACGTTTCCGTTGCCCTTAAATTTCACAACAAATACCCAACGGCATTGAAGTGCCCGCCTTCCTTTCGGAAGTTTGGTCAGTATCCATGTTTCGTTGTCCATCAGGGACTGGTATTCGGAACGAGCAGCAGATTTCCACTGAAGTGCTTCAGGGAGCATCATAGCGTCCCTGTATGTCTTAGGTTCCGAGATGTGTCGGATAGCGAGGAGGGTGTAGATGTTATTAAGTCGATCTTCACGTTCTTTAATGTCGAGCGGGTCATCGAGAAAGGGTGATATATCGCTTGGTAATGATAGCGATTTTGGTTTCTTTCGAGCTTTGTCATCGTCAGCAACTGCAAGAGCATTCGCAGTTCGTTTGAGCATTGTTGCTAGAGGCGGAAGTGGTTGTGGTGTCGGAAGTGTGAGAGGAGGAGCTGTGAGTGGATAAAGGTTATCCGACGTTTTATGCTCTAAGAACTCGAGTTGAGGGAATTCGTTTTCACGAAAGGTAACATCGCGGCTGTAAATAATGCGATTTTCTTTGGTGTCAAGTAACCTGTAGCCTTTCTTGTTGAAAGGTAATCCCAAGTACATGCGCTTCTTGGCACGTGGCTCGAGTTCCGTTCTATACAGCTCCGGAATATGTGCGAAGGCAGCATAACCAAACACTTTGATATATGTGGCAGAAGGTTTTCGATTGAACCACTTCTCATAGGGAGTGATGTTATCAGTTACTGAGCTGCGCGTAATATTGAATAGGTGAGCTACATGTGTAATGCATTCTCCCCAAAGAACACGCGGTAGTTTACCATCAATGAGAAATGCTCTGGTACGTTCAAGCAAGGTGCGCATTCGCCTCTCTGCTACGCCATTCTGTTGAGGGTGTATGCGTTCGTGAATTGAGCGTGCGTATTGTATTTCTGAAAGGTGATGCGGCCCAATTTTTCATATTCACGAGCATTATCACTCTGTAGGTGGCGGATTTCTCTATCGTGCATATTTTCGTTGTAGGTGATTTCACCAACATCGGCACGGAAGATGTTTTGTTCTTTCTTGCGAAAATCTTCGTAGCATTCATACACGTCTGACTTGCGATTGATGACATAGATGAACATATACCGTGAATAGTCGTCAATGAAGGTGAGAAAATATTGACATCCAGCTAGTGTTGGTGTAGGTAAGGGACCTGCCATATCAGTGTGAACCTTTTCAAGTGGGAATTTTGCCCTTTCAACAGTGCATTTATTGAATGGGTTACGATGAGCCTTAGCGTAAACGCATGAAGAGCAGAAGTAGTCCTTGCTGGTATCAAATTTTGACAGGCCCATGTCCGTGATAGTGTCGGCTCTAGTCAGATCCTGCATAATGCGAAAGTTAGGATGACCCATTCTTTTATGCCAATGTACGGTGTTGTCATGCGTACCTGAGGTGGCCACATGTGCTTCTTGGGTTGAGGCTTCCGGGTTGGCGTGGAATTGATAGAGATTGGTGCCTTCGCCGGTTTTGGCTTCAAACTTAGTACGATGGGCGAAAAACAGAACACACTTCTTGGCATTCGGGAAGTTGATCTTGAATCCATCTTCAACCGCTTGGCGAACTGAGAGGAGGTTAAACTCGAATCCAGGTGCATATAGCACGTTGTTGAGGGTGATGACTCGCTCCGTTCTCTTCGTGTCTTGCACCACGATATTCACATCACCAGTTCCTTTGATCGGAATTTGGTGATTTCCACCAACAGTGATTGACTTCCCGATGGTTGGTTTCAGGTTAGTGAACCAGTAAGAGTTGGAGGTGACATGACGGGTGTAACCAGAGTCAACCGTCCAGACGGGGTCACGTTTCGTCTCCGTCGCAGTGAGATCGACAGCTTCGGCCTTCGTTGTCAAATCCAGGATAGTGATAGCAATTATGCCATAGTCGCTGTCGTTGTTGTCGTTGTCGTTGTTGTTATTGTTGCGACGTCCATGAAATCCGTTACGGCCTTGGGGTCTTCCGGAGTTGTTGTTCCGGTTACCATTGCGGTTACCTCTGAAGTTGTTCCGAGGTTGATAGCGGGGTTTGCCATGGAATTTTCCCTTGTAGGGGTGCTGGCGTTGTTGTTGAGGCGGCTTCAGCTTGAAATTGGCTGGGAGAATTGTGTCCGCCTTGATGTGGCCACTGTGCAGGTGACGTTGGAGAACGTAGCAGTCAACGGTATCATGGTTGTCCCGGTGGCAATACGTGCACTTCATCTTCGACTCGAGTGGTGCTTCCACCGAAAAGGGCGAAGGCACATTTGGTGGAGCTGGCACCGGAGCGGTGGCTTGTAAGGCCTTTTCCTGGCGAGTCTCTTTAGACTCCGGAGTGCCTTGTTTGAGAACATAGCGATTGCGCGCTAGTTCATGGTGAACTTTGGTCTCGATGTGCCTTTTGAGGTCGTCGTACGGGATGTATTTGCGACTCCCTTCCAGACGGCCAGCTCGGGTTTCCACGGGTCTGGTAATGCGTGGTAGAGGTTGAGCGATTTCTGCTCGTCGCTCATGACACTGTTGGCAGCCTCAGCACTTGATTTCACAGCATTCTCCATCTCAAAGAAGAAGGCTGCGAGGTTCATTCCCTCTTCATACTTGAGTGTCATGAGGCAGGACCGGATGTAGTACGGGTCGCCATGTATGGCTGCCCCTTCATACTTATCGCACAGCGTTTCAAAATCTCAAATGCCGTGGTCTTGTCCTTGACCATGAGAACGTGTTGGTCGTCGATGGTCTTGATTAGGAACGCCTTGGCCTTAGCCTCATTCAGGCGGAGCTTTTTCGAGCTCATCTTTAGGCTCTTGGCTTTCAGCTTTTCAGCTCGCTTGAGCTCTTCTCGCTTCATGGCTGAGAAGGATTGGATCACGGGGGATCCCTGCCCCATGTCCACGTCGCCGTCGTCTCCAGCGGTGGCAGCCTCCGGACTTGCGTCGGAGGAGGACTCATTCGATGAGAGGTCTTCTGCGTCGTCGGCTTTGGGAGCGCCGGCCGCGTCGAGCGCGGCCTCCATGTCCTTCATGTCAAACAGTGCCGGGTTGAGTTCTTCATCGTCGAAGAAGTCGAAGTCGAAGTCCCCGTGTAGTCCACTTGGGTGACGAAGCCGAGGAGGTTCTTGCCTTCATGAGTGGCGGTGACGCATATCTTCCAGATGACGAAGTTTCAGCCGTTGAGGCGCGGAAAATCGCGGTCGTCGGTGACGGAGGCTTGCGTTGGGCCCATAACCTGTGACGGTGTGAGAGGATAGGGTCGGAGAGTCGTGTCCTTGAGCAAGGAAAGGGAAAAGTGAATTAGGAGGTTAGAAAGCGGAGCACATGCGTCCACGTGGATATGGCTACAGTTATGTGTGGTACACATAACTGTGGTAGACTAACTCTCTCTATAATGACTGTTCTAATAAAGGGTGGTCAACTGGCCGGTTGCCCGCATTCACAGAGTCCAATCCGCAGTTTGAAAGAACTGTGTCAGGGGCTGAACTTTTTTACTGTAAGATATGGTAATAGGGTACATTTTTTCTAGTCTCGCCAAAACTGGGTACTAAATATAATTAACATATAATGTACTTTTGCTCAACTACAAACACATAATTTCAAGAATCTGGGGAAATAGACACTTGGTACTTTATTTGGCATAAACTGGAAGCGCTGTCAAATCCGAAACTGGTAGAATGCGTGCTGTATGACACGTGGATTTCTGATTCAAACTGGGAAAGTTGAATCATCTTAACGTTTCACAGCTAATATATCCGCTAAAAGTCTGCGAAGCATAACACATTCCTGTATTTTTATAAGTTTTTTCTGGAGTTGACTGCCAAATCGTAAGATGCTTTGTTTATATTTTCAAGGATTTTGAAATTTCTTGACGTTCACTTGACTGGGCTTCACTATGGGCAGGTCAGGGATCGAACTCATCTGAGAAGTGCCAGGCGCCGACTATTACAGTGCTCTCTTATTGGTCAACTCCACGATACAGCAACACCAGCACCAGAGAACAATGACTGATCTAACCTCGCCGACCGTAACTGCAGCCCCCACTGCCGACGCGAAGGCGATCCGCGATACGTGCATCTCCAGTGAAACAAGAAAAAAGTACACAGGCAATACCATCGGCATAAAAATGGATTTACAAGAGCTCTCTAAAGAAGACAGCGACCCGCTCGATTTTTGCGCTGACAATGATGGTTTAAATCTTGCTGAGTTTACACCTCCCTACTTCGAAACGGTATTGGTCTTCAAAAGAAACCGGGCACGATCTGTCACGCTCAGCGGGTATCGTAGCGCGATTGTAATGGGGTTACACGAAAGTGATAACCGTGCGTAGACTTTCGGTTTTGTAGCCACAGTGTAGCCATTTGGCTCTCCACCACTCATTTGCTTATATCTTAGATTAACTATGCCACATATTTTTATCTATACATTTGCAGCAAGTCAGATAAACAATTCAATCCAGTTCTGTTTTTGCAGTTATTTTGTGTTGTCCTGGTTTAAGGGACACCGACTCTGTGAGTCCTAGTTACGAGACTGTAAATTTTCGCTTTATAAAGATTTATGAACTCAACTCTCACCCGAAATTATGTCGGATTTTCTCATCTGCTTCTGACCACGCAGTGGAATTTAATGTGTACATAGGTTTCTATGCAAACGCTCTAGACACAGCATTTGCTGCCAAAAGATGACAGTGCTAGCGTTATTTATTTTAGGCCAAGACGAATCAAGAAGGTTCAGGACCTGGTGATCCCCGCCATTTTTTTGCGAATGTATTTAGTCCATCTATGTGCTGAATGACAGCTCTCGGATTTGTTTTTGGCATCCAACCCTCGTATGACACCGGGAGCACTGTTTCCTGGGACTGACCCGAAACTACGATTTGGAAAAGCGCTAGGTAGTCTTTTGAAAAGAATGGTGTCTCAAAAATGTATGGAACACGCTCAGCTCTGAAGGGGTAGCGACCTATGTACGCGGTGGTAGTACTGGTGGGCCTTCTATTTCACGCTTTTGTCTTCGGTGCGGGTAGTCGATTGGCGGCGTTCAAAATAGGTACTTTAGATATGAGGCCGCTGGAGACCCGTATCTTGGCTGTGTTGTGGCGGGGCTGCGAGTAAATGAGTAGAATTTCGCAGCATTACCACCACATTTCCGAGACAACTCAGATACTACCGTCTCCGCTAGTGTAGCAAGAATGTTCCTAGGCCTTGCTCAAGAAACAAATCTAGGAGGGATTTTGCGGCTTTGCTCTGCCTCGTTGGTGCGTCAGGCTGATTTTCTGGTAAGACTTTATCGGGTAATCATGCGCTTCTATTAACTAGTATATTTGCCGACTTCGGGTTCCAGCATGAATTGGTGGCAAAACTAGATAGTGGGCAGTGCGGCTGGATGGAACTTACTGGCATCTCGCCACACATCGAACTATACAAGAAACTCGATAAACAGCTAGAAACAATTGATGCTCTTCCAGACAGGCTTAAGCAGGGGATGGGAAAGGTGCTGAAGGAGGAAGGTGTTGCTGCAGGAAATATCACCAGAGCAATTCCTCGAGAGAAAAAGCCGCTGCTTACTGAAGCTGGCTTGCAACGGACAGCATCGTCGGGGCCATAAATGCTCCACCAGATCCATTGCGTCACTATTATTCTTGGGGGAAAGTTTCATAAGCTGCCGCGAAACATTGAATTTCCGAGTATTGACCATCTTAGTGCGTGGAGATTTTGGTGGTTTGGGGATCGTAGGCGTGGATATCCACCATACCTAGGTATAACATCAGATGATCTAGACTCACACAAAACAAAACTCGACGCTGTCAGAGTGGTCAATGATGATGAGGCACATAATCAATGGGATCGAAGCGAAAACAAACGCACCTATGCCGGATATCCGCGATAAGTCTCATATGACATTGATCTGTTCAACACGGGCTACGAAACACTGAGGTTAAAGTCCAGCAAGCGCAAACGTCGAGAAAACAAATTAAACTTATCACTGTGTGGCGGCTTGTCCGTGAAGCCGAGAGTAAACGCACTCGAACGCTGCCGTTCAAACGTCGCAAGCGGCCTAAGACACTTTCCAACCACCACCTTCTCGAAGCCTCGAAAGCTCCCGTCGCTCCTTCCAACGTCAGTGTCGATGACATCAGTTCAGTACCCCTCCAATCCTCGGGGTCGCCGATATCGCGATCAATTGTTCATCTTTCAGTGCTTCGGAGCCTTCAATAGTGACCAAAAGCACACACAGACAAAACAGCACAGTAGAGCACAATCGCTTGGTACATGAGTAAGGAACAAACCCTCCAGGTAGTGCTTAAGCTCACCGCTGATCTCGGCGCCTCTCTTCCCTGTTGCAGAACGCGAAATGACCACTACATTTTCTTCTTTTCAACCAATAGGAAACCACCCTTAATCGTCGGCGATAGCGAATTACGATTTCATAAATAAATTCAATCTGCGTATTACGGAGGGTTAGGAAATTAAATTGGTGTTATGCCACTAAAAACAGTTAAAACTACTTTCTCATATCAAAGTGAATATGCTTGAGAGTTATATTCGTGTTGTTCACATGATCTGATTACTTGTGTGCTCAGCTTGCAACAATAATGCGTCTCGCGCTGTGTTAAAATACATACTAGAGTTACAGAGAATTGCTTGTGTATTATCAAAAACAATGACTTTGAGCTCTGAAGATTTAATTTTTATGCATTGTAATACTGACTTAACGTTCAATCTCCCCTATTACTTTTTTTTCTTATTGAACTGCGTACTCCTCGGAACCACTATCTCAGGTTTCTAATTTACCTTTTGTGAACTCGTGGATGAATTCAACCCTGCAGTAGCGCTTCAGCTCAGCCTCGAAGGTCTTAACGGGGCCTTTGGGGTGGCGTTTGATGCGACCACCGAGGTCGGTGTTGCTCCAATCGCCAAAGCCAGCCAGAGTCCTTGCACCAGCACGTGCCATCAGCTGTAAACAAAGCGTGCGGAGCTTCTTATTGGCAAAAATGTATCGTCAGAAGCGTAGTTTGCGGAAAGGTTTGCATTATTCAAAGCTGGGCAGAATGTTGAGCCGCGGGATGACGAACTTGGTGTAGGTCTCTAGGTTGTCGAGGCTCGTTGTCTTCTTGGACGGGATCGTTGCGAATTCCCTCTAGACGACGGCGTCACTTTCCTTCCAGGAGTTAATTGTCTTGTTGCTCAAAGTGCATCGGGCATCTTCGTAGAATTCCCGAGACGAACACGACTTCTTCTCGCCATCGGAGTTGGTAGCAACAAACAGATCACGGCGACCTGGATCGAGACCTCACATCACATCGTAGTCGTCTTTACACAAGGTATTCGGCGCGGTAAAGCGTTTGAGCTTGCGCAGCATAACACTTACGTACTTTCTATCAGTATGAATCTCGCCAGCAATCTTTCGGCTCCGCGTTTCGAACTTCTTAATCTTGAATAGCTCGTGCCAATACTGGTCAGCTACGCCATGCCAATCCAATTGAGGCGGGATGTTGGCAAAGCCGGCCCGCTTCAATAGATCATGAATCCCCGTAGAGCACATCTTGAAATAGCCACTTCGGAACCCACGCTTGTACGGAAGAAGGGAAAAGACGCGAATATTTGAAACTCCGGGCTGTCCAGTTCTTCCCTTCTTGCCTTCGCCCTCAAGGTTGTCTTCAATCAGCTGGTTCTGCTCCTCGATGTCAGTAGGAAACTCATATGTCAGTGGCACAAGCAAGTGGCCTTTCTCATCAAGATATCCGTTGGCCTTGCGGGAACCCTGGCTCGCCATTCAACAACTCTTCTGTCTCTACCGCCGTACTGGTTTGGCAACAGAGCGGGTTTGAGGAAGCGGTGAGCCTGGCTGCCATTCAACTGATAGATGCGCTTGACATGCTTGTTAAACCAACGGTAAAAGTTGCTACACACCGCGTTGCTGGCATTGGTTGCCATTTGGCGGCTTGCACACTGTTGGAAGCCGTGTGAGATAGGGCTGCTATTTGATCGCTGGACACTTTCTCCTCACCACCGATTCTATAGTAAGGCAGATGCTACCAGTTCGTCGCCTGCAGATCGTGGTGGGCCACCATTCATTACATCCCTGAGGCAGTGTGAGAGAATGGCTGATCTAGCGGCTCGAGAGGCCGTCCCAATTCGCACATAGGAATCCACTGAACTTTCGCTAAGGTAGTAGCGAGCTTTCGCACACAACAATACGCGTTTCAGAACGTCAGGCGAATTTTGGGCGTGATCTGAAGGGACCAGATCCGACCCTGCCCGAGCTGGTGTGGCTTCCACTCACTATCTACGCTGTAGGCAAATATTAACCGACGCTACAGACACGAGCCTTCGCCTGTATGTCCAGACACTTTCTCACACACTCAAAACCCCGTGGCACAAGCAGACGAAGGTTGTCTAGTCCTGTGGACTCTCTTATGGGGCACCGGAGTTAACTCCAGTTGGAAGTCACGTTGGAATGCGACTAGAGCTCCAAACACAAGGGGCCTTTCGCTCAACACTCCCTATTAATAGGGTCGAACCAAAATACACTCTAGCTATCACTCTTCACTCTTGGCCTGGCCAAACGAACACTCGCTTCACGAAGGTATGTGTTCGCTGGCAGGCATAACCCACAAAAACAGGGTAAGGTGCTTACCTAGGGTACTTGGCCACTTCGGAAGTCGGGGGAAATTCTGCTCTGATTGTATCGCTCTTGTGGGCTCTTACTCTATCTAATCCTACTTCTTCCGAGGATTCTACACAATTATCATGGGAAATATTAGCCGTCGCATCTTCCCATCCCAAGATTTAACGACCAGACATTGGTTCGCAATAGCGACCTTCAACGAACCTTCGCCCCGCGTCGTAATTGGTCCAAACTGCCCTCCTTTATCCGTCAATGGCGGAGGCAACGGTTGGCCGCCGCATATTGAAGAAATCTCCACACTACACGAGCTACATGGATGTTAGCAAGTAGATACGCCTCCAACGTCGACTTGCCCATGTCGAACAGTATTTCATCCCACGGGAGATGTAACTGCGTTGCCAACATCGCTTAAAACGCGTTCGTCGTCGCCTTCACTGCAACAGTGGTAGTACCGGCGTTGGCACTATGTTTCGCGGTAATGTCTGGGTCATGGCGCTTGACGGGGCACTCTTCCGAGTAGCCGTCACCATCCTGCCGTTGAGGGTCTGCCCGCCGCTTCGGCAGCATGCCTTGATGACGCAACTGGGCTTTCTAGCGACAGAGAAGAATGAGATGTGAACCGCCGAAGCCACATACTACGCACACATCGAAGGCTCCACGTCTGCTAGTTCTCGAGCAATACAAAGGTAAACGTTCTATTAATTTCCTTTGTCAGCCAGAACCTGCGCGCCATCGACAAACAGGATCCAGGCTGACGGACAGGATTCAGGCTGACACATACTTAAATGAAGTTTAACACATGGAGATGGGCCAAACTAAGACTACCTACGACAAGTTCAGCAGCAGCTCCTGGAAGTCGAGGCGCAAGTTCGCAACGAGGTTGAGGTGCTTCGTCGAGTCAGGGATTGGTGTAAGGCTGGTCGGGCACAACAACATAGCCGAGGTCTTGAAGATGGGGGCGTCTGGGCCATCCCTCAAGATGCGGTTGTAACAATGCTTGTACAGACAATCCAGGTGGAAGCGGCAGGCACACGTCACGCAGGACACATGACTGTGGAAGTCCGGTCTCTGTGCGCAGACTTGCACATCCCCTGGGTGCTATGCTCACGCATTCCCGGGGCCTCTGTGTTGGCATGCGCAAGTCACCTTGTACAGATTCCACGTGCGTATGCACATCACGTGGAACCGTGCAATACACGTGTGAACAAGGCACGAGTCCGAAGGTTCTTCGGGCTCGACGTCATTGCGACAGATGACACAGAACAGCAGCGATTGACGAGCTACAACGTCGGTCATCGTTGTAGAAGCCGCTGTCGGGCGGGCGACAGTCGTACGCGGAGCGCTGGAAGCCGCCAATGTGGTAGACGGGGCGGTAGCCAGGACCGTGCCAACCACCTCCACCTCGCCGGAGAATCTGTTAACTTCCGCCACGCTGTCGTCAGGAGCTTCCGACGAGGAAGTCACCGCCTATTATTCGGCCACCGACTTTTCTTCGCCTGCCGATGTAGACGGGGCGGTAGCCGGGACTGCGATGACCACTTCCACCTCGCTGCCGCCGGAGTCTTTGCCAACGTCAATGTCGAAGTTTGTCCGCCCTACCCTCGTCAGGAGCCTTTGACGACGATAGGTATGCCAGCTCTTCCGTCGGTGCCTCGGAAGATACGTCGTCTTGACCGTCATCACCATAGCTGACTGGCACGCCACGGTCGGACGGGAGGTCAGGAGGCTTGGAACGAGGGGCGCGGATTGGAGCGGATCAGCTGCCGGCTTGGGGGCGCCTTGATCCTCGAGTCCCGCTGCCGAGCTCGCTGGGCGGCGGCGTTCGTCTCACGCCGACGCTGCATCAAATCCGTGCCTAGGCGCAGCGCTTCAGCGCATCTGGCACACACAGCTGATTGCTGATGGCTCGCAAGCCATCGCGCCGCGACGTTCGTGAGGCAGCGGTTGCACTGCACCCTCTGGACGGCAGGACGGCATACGTGCACGGCGAGGTTGTCACGCCGACTAAACATAGCATGACAGCGTGCACAGGGAAGCCTAGCGCAATACGACCATTAGCACAGTAACAACGAAATAGCGATAGCAGGCACTTACATGGCTGGAGCTAATTCGAAAGTGATCTGTCTGTCAGCTTGATACTACTCCCAAGTTCCGGTTGAGTGTTAATCGTGTTGGCTTCCATAGCGGCTGCCAAAGTATGGAACTTTATTTTGCGCCGTCATAAGGCAGCACGCTGTCCGTCCGCGGCGACACGTCACACTTTTGTTTGATTGACTAGAAATGGGGCTTCGCCCTTGTTCTAGCCAATCAAACAAAACATACAAATTCAAGGGCCCGCAGGCCCGCTGACTCAAACGACCATCTAACACTGCGAGTAGTGCAGCGAGCCCCGCGAGTGGAACGGAGTCCATCGATTTTCCTTTTCGCCCGCGCACGCGGGCGTCACCAACGCTAGACTTAAACAATAAAATGCGTGTCTGTCGCCATGTCAGTAACAAAATACGGGGTTCTGATCGGCGGAAATTTTAATTAATGTAAGTACATATATAAGTGTAAAAGCAGACTGGGGTGTCCAAGATACTGAGACAGTGTTCTAATCTACATAGTTATTATGGTTTCGGATGTTACTTGCTAGACAACAGCGAAGCCGTCAATATCATTTATACCTATTTCATAGATCAGCATCAATAAGTTTCGTTAGGCACAACCGCAATACAGGAAATAAATAACGTGAAGTTGCTTAACAAATAATAGATCATTACCGTAATCTAGATATCCTAGAGCGCATCCCAAGAACATTGAAGTCGTCCAGTTGAAAATGTGCACGAGATGTACAGGAGCAAGATGTCTTGTCTATTACGACGTTAATCTCTATCCTCCCTAAGCGTGTCAATATCGCGATCTTCGTCGATAACTGCGTCTTCCAAATCAATTTCCGTCATTAGCTCCAAGAGCGACTCCCACTGCACCTCGAAATTGTTACCAGAATCGTTGCGTTGACCGTCAAAAGCCTCAGCACTGTGTGTAATTTGCGCTTTCACAAATCCACTCGAAATGGTCTTTTTGACAGGGAATTCCACGCCGTCTTGGTCCAATCGATTAAATCACTGCGAGAAGGTGGCTGGAGCTTAAACGGCTCACCGGGAACGTGAGTTTGTAGTTGATGCAGCATTTGCTGTGCCCAATTTCCTCGCAGTTGATCCTTGATGGGTTTATTCCAGGATATATCGGCCGGTTGGCAGGCTGATGTATATCCTCGCGGAACGCGCATTAACTCCACGTTTAGCAAACGTGCCATAATGCATACATCCTCCCGCCAATGTCCCGAAAAATCGTCCAGCAAAAATAATACAGGCTCATGCATATTAGCCCTCTCGCGAAAATGATACAGCAAAAACTGAATTGTCAGCTCACTATTCCACCAACCTGCGCGATTTCCAAAATCTGAACCCCGTTTTGCAACGGCGATAAATCCGCCCACAATTTACGGCCGAATCCATGCTAGAAAGCAGAATTGAATAGCGCCCGGTCAGCATCTTCAGAAGGTTTTGTTTTGAAAACCACGAAAGGTTTGTACTTGATGCCGCTACTGTCACCAAGTAACATCGCAGTCATTCGCTCTTTGCTTTTTCCAGCGCTTTTCATCCAGAGAGTTTTCTGACCTGTACTACACACTGTTGTCACAGGGAGGTACTCGTAGTTGACAGCTACAAACATTATTAAAATGTGTTAGCACTTATTAAAAAATAATAATAATATCATATTATCAACTCACCCGTTTGATCAGCGTTGAAAACTGTATTAACACCAAGTTCACGCATCCGCACTTGCACCTCTGCGCCGAAAACTGTTGCTGCTTCATCTGCGTTGTCGGGGAATGCTGGCCTTGGCGCGTCCTGCGTCGAATGGAGTATTTGTGGCGCTTCAAAAACGATGAAAGCCACGTGTGCGAGGCTTGAAACCAGTCTGATGGCCCACCTGTAGCTAGAAAAACTCGGACGCTTTCAAGCCGACCATCACCCCGGTTTATAGGCGCTCCATCAGCTCGCAGAGAATTGGTCCAACGCACGAGATGCTCTTCCACGTCCTCGCTAAGCGTGTTTTCCATGCCAAGCACGCGGTGGTTGAGGTGCGCCCCTTGGCCAGCAGCACATTTTCGCGAATGAATTTCTTTTGCTTAAGCCAAGCGTAAATTCTGCGCTTTCCCCTTTAATTTTTTTGTCACTTCTGGAGAGAACAAAGAGGGGAAAAAGTGTTGAACAGTGGCGTGCATGGTGGCACCACCCTCGTAAAGGCGATAACATCGCTTTTAAAGCGATACGATAGTGCAAACCGCTGAAATAGCTTCGGCCCTTTGCCTTTTGTGCGCGTTCGGCCTTGGGCTTGCCCTGATGGTCGTGGCATGGCGCACGCCGTGCCGTCTTGGAAATGACTGGTTTAGCTGCTCGAGTGTCCTGGTTCTGCAGGTGTGCTCAAGGACATCTCGTGGGATCAGCTGGTTAGCAGCTCTATGTGATTGGCTAGCGATAGGTGTGTCTTAGGAGAAAAGTACGCTCTACGATATCTAGATTACGGTAGTTAAAGCAAGGTACACATTATGGTCTACATACACGCGTCGACGGTCGTCACATTCTAAAATCCCTCATTAACCTTAAGGAACAGGGTCATTTTCCGCGTTAGCGGCGAGAGGAGGTTTCGCTTGTAGCGAAGCACCATCCGAGTGACACTAAAGAGCCGTTCGACGATGTTGGACGTCGGGGGAATGACGCCCAACAGCTCGTACGCGCTTGGTGCGACTTCAACCTTGCGTCGTTTCAGAATTCGGTCAGCAAAGCCGATTTTAGCGGGTTCCGCCTCGCTAGTAGCTCCCTCCGGCGTCTCCTCAGCCCTCAAAAGGGTTGCAGCGCCGCGCGCTCGGGACGAGAGAATCGTTTTGTTTGGCCAGCCAGCACTTTGACAACGCCCGACTCGAAATCGGGTGAGTGAACAACATCAGCCCTCGGTGCTACAAAACGAATAACAAAGAAAATAGAAGCACAGTGAAAAGGCTATAGCAGCAGAAACCTACCGAGGTAGTTGGAGAATGATGGTTGGATCTGAAGTAGACCACCGAGCAGGTCGCGTGCGTCTAGCGAGTTCAGGTCCTTCGACTGCAGCTTCTTGGAGATGGACTCCACGTTCGCCAGCTGGACAAGGAGAGCCTTAAGCCGCCTATTTGCAGCTGGCGCCGGTCGAGCCCCTCGTCAGCAGCGCAGCTGAACTCGCGCAGCTCGAAGTAGCGTGCAAGCATCGCGTAGGTCGACCCCATTGCGTCTCGTTGCGCAACTTGGGTCTGAGGAAGTCTTCGATCTTTAATAAAAATAACATACAAAAATTAGAACATGATCAAATTAGCTCGAGACCTCTCATTTGTATACCTCAATTTAGCAGCTTCAGTAATTGTTCGCAGACGCCTCATAAGTGACTGCACTTGCTCCACGTCCTCCTCGTACGGCTCCAGAAAGCTGCGTACCGAAAAGTTCAGGCGATGGCTTGCACAGCTGATAAGTGGCACTTCCGCCCGCCGAGCAAGCCTCTTGTTCATCGCACAGTTGTCGCCAACTAGAAATGTTACGTTAGATATATCATTACCAAAAAGAGGCAAAAACGCGGCCAGAGCGGCCACGTGGCTCTCAGCATTGAGACGGTCGTTCGGGCCGTTGATAACCGGGGCGACAGACAGTAGGGGCACTGCCGGACCCCGTCACGCTCGAAACAGGCGTACACCGCCATATAGTGCTCGGTGCCGTGCGTCCAGTCGTCTAAAACCGCGCCGAACTTGTTCAGGGGCATGGCACCGATGTCCTTCTCGACGGCCTTTGTCACATACTCCATGTCGCGTCCAATGGTCTCCTTGGAAACTGGCAGCAGCCTTGTATACCTTAAAAATAGATAAAAGTTAAACAGAATTAGCCATTGAATTGATAAAGCAACTTATCGCCGTCTCGTAGTCTCCATCTCGACGAAGGAAAACGGGAGGGTTCTTTTAACGATCCAGAGCAGCCACGCGCAGTGGTTAGACGCTTTCTGGCGCACCCACGGCAGAAAGGTCTTGTGGCAGCGGAACTTGCTGCCTCCATTTCGGCCTCGATCCTGGGATGATCGGCCCGGACGTGCGATACTAGGTTCGTGTACCCCGTTTTGGGCATATTCTTGCGTGTTTTTCCGCACGCCTTGCAGACCTGCAGATGGGCCGGGTCACCGTTTTCGGTCAAGAGAGGCTTGAAGTAGAACGCAGCCACTTGCTTGGGCGTGAACTTGCCTTTGGTGGGCTTGGGGGCGAAGAGGGCGTCCGACAAGGCGGGAGTGCTTAGTGGGGCTCAGGTAAATTGAAGAATGGTCCCAACTAGTGAGGTTGGCCATGTGCGAGCGCTGAGAACCAACAACGAACTGTTGCCTGTCAGTTTCCTGGAATAAATATTGTGTACGACTACATCAAACTTACAAAATACGTTACATGTGGCCGACTGATCCCCAAAATAAACTGTTTATGAATTTTACATAAATATATTTATCGGCTTCCCTGCTTGACGAGGGTTGTCATCTCCAGTTCCAACATCTTGCAACACGCTGTCGCCTCCATGCACTGGTGGTTCACGTTTGTATAGCCTTTCTTCTGGAGCCCGAAAAGGCGAAGGCATGTGACCAACAACAGATCGGTTCTGAAGTTATTTTTTATCAGTGAAAGGGAAACAAAGTAAAACGGAGCTGCTGGCTGCGTGGGCTGGCTGCGCCACTTTGCGGCGCAGCGATAACGCTTGTGATGTATATTTTGGAGTTAGAAGGATTAAACCTTAAAGATCTCCAAGCCATGTAGTTCTTGCTCTTAAGCGCAGACAGCTGAACTTGACTGAACAAACGATCGGAAGATCCCTCCTTGAATTTGCAGCAATGCCGATGGCGAGGCAAACTCCGCCACAACTCCAGCATCCAGCACCAGAATCTTGTCGCTGTCCATGATCGTCTCCAGCCGATGCGCGATGCACAAAATGGTCTGATCGCCGCCGCCGAAACTCTCCTTCATCGTCTGCTGGATCAGCTTGTCAGATTGCTGGTCCACGTTGGCAGTCGCTTCGTCCATCACGATCACTTTGCTATCACGGACCAGCGCACGAGCAATGCACAGCAATTGCCGTTGACCCACCGACAGATTCTCGCCCTTCTCGGCCACCTCGTAGTCCAATCCACGACCCCACCCAGACACAATATCGGCCAAGTGCACTTTGCGGAGGACGTCCCAAAGCTGATCATCCGACTGCTCGGCAAACGGGTCCAGATTCATGCGCAGCGATCCACTGAAGAGCATCGGGTCCTGTGGGATGATGGTGAGCTTTGTTCGGAGCTGGTGCACCGTGATGCTGGAGATATCCACGCCGTCGATGCACACTTGTCCACTAGCTAACTCAACAGTACGAAACAGCACACTCATGAGCGAACTCTTACCAGACCCGGTTCGGCCGCAGATACCGACTTTTTCGCCGCTCTTGACCGAGAAGGACACGCTCTTGAGAATGAGCGGCAAGTCGTCTCGGTATCGCATGGCGACGTTTTTAAATTCGACGGCGCCGGTGTGCGGCCATTGCGGGTTGACCGTGTCCTTGTTGGTGGGGACGCATTTGTCGCCTTCTACGTCGAGTGAGTTGTAGTGGGCGATCCGTTCGAAACACGTCATGATGCTTTCCACTTGCGTTGACAGCGTGATCATGCGTTGCACATTTGATGAAATTTGAGCCGCGTAGGTAAGCGCGAGGCCGGCAACGGAGGCTCCAAGTGTGGCCTTAGTTGAAACACTCAGAACAGCTACAGTTCCGAGGACGACAGAGGCCAACCACGCAATTCGCATCGAAAACCACCGAGACGCAGCTTGGTACGCGAAAAAGAACTTGGCGTTGTGGTCCAGAAGCTTCTCGCAGCGGGTCGAAAACAGCTTCACCATGTTGTACGAACGGATGGTGTCAATACCAGAGATTGTCTCGGAGACCAGGTTCAAGACGGGTGAGCGCGTCACACTGTCGAGACGTTTGAGTTCACGAGCTGAAGCCTGGTAAACGTTTGCCACGTACAAACACCCGTACCCCATCGGAATGAAAATGAACAACACAAACATGTTGGTAGCTGCGCATACCATCATGGATAAGCCCATTTGGAAGACGCTGAGGAGTAGCAAAACGCCCCAGTACGGCAGCGGGTTGTCAACTTCGTCCAGGTCTCTCGAAAACCGGTTCAGTATTTGGCCGATAGGAGTCACGTCGAAGAAAGTGTTGACCGGAGCTGCAATCACTTTGCGAAGATGCTTGAAATGAAGCTGCACGGAGCACGACATGCAGATCTCGATGATGAAATGGCACCGAGCAAAGGCCAGAAGAATTGTGACAGCAACCATCCCCACGTACACTTTGAGCGAGTCGATCTGACTGAGAGTCAGAGTTCCTTTGGCCCATTGGCTCAGGAACCAATCCGAGCTGAAGAATAGGCATTGTGTGATCGTGAATAACGCCAGGATAGACCCACACAACCAATACCCGTTCCAGCCCGAGGTAGCTAGATAATCCACGTACGTCTGCAGCTGCACGGAGCCGACTTGTCGATTCTCTTTCCCCAACGTGTTCACAATTGCCGCTTTCTCGATATCGCCAGGAACTGCATCCGTCGCCACTTTCTGTTCGACACCACTCGATGGTTTTTCATCCGGCGAAGCCTCTTTGATCCCCGAGTATGTTGCGATGTCATCAGAAACGAGAACTCGCTTTGAACCTCTGCCAGCGTGCCATCACCAACGATCTGCCCTCTGACATTACTAGTACACGGTCTGCGTGTTGAAGCAAATGGTAGTGCGAGTTCAGCACTAGCAACCGAGTTTTATCCTTGGCAATGCCACAAAGTCCGTCCGAAAAGACTGCATTCGCCACGTGAACATCCAAAGCGCTCAGCGGGTCGTCAAGCACCACGAAATCAAGTTTGCGGGCTCTGTACATTGCTCTCGCGACACTCACACGAGCCTTCTGCCCTCCGCTCAAGCTGATACCGCGCTCTCCGATTTCCGTTTGGTCTCCGTGTTCCAGCATCTTAAAGTCTTGCGCCAATTGACAAGCCAAAACTACCTGTTGGTAGCGCTCTGCATCGAAGGACTTTCCAAAGAGAATGTTGTCTCGAACGGTTTGGCTTTGAATCCACGCCTGCTGGCTGGCATAAGCGAAGTTGCCTTCCACTTTGCGACTGCCGTGAACTTGCTGCATTTCGCCGAGGATCGCGTTTACGAGACTGGACTTACCACTACCAACAGCACCGACGACGACGGTAAGCGCCCCCGGTTGAAGAGTAAGGTTGATATTGGATAGCGTTGGCACTGGAGCATCTTCTTGCCACTGAAAGGCAGCGTCCTTAAGTGACACGATCGGAGTCTGTTTAACTTCGTCCGTCTGAGCGACATCCATGATAGCAGAAGCAGTGTCCGTAGACACGAGGAAAGCGGATAAGCGCTTAGCTGATGTGAGAGCTTCTGTCGCGGCAATTGACGCCTCTCCAAAATGCCGAACGGATTGCTGCACGCGTTCGTCAGAGCTAGGATGGTAAACGTCGTGGCCACATCCACAGTCTTGCCAAGCAGAATCGTCGTCGTGAAGCACACCACATTGAGAAGAATCGGTGCTACGGACATCAACACCGCGTTGCTGAGCCGCAGATAATTGTATTTGCGCAGCAACGAAACTTCAAGTCGCGAATCTCTCGGATGTAGTCGTTGGCGAAGCTCTCCCACCCGTAAAGTTTCACGACTCGAATCCCCTGCAGCATCTCGTTGGTCATACTCGCCCGAGTCGCAGTGACCGTAGAAATCTGCTGCCGGTACTTGCCAATTTGCCTTGAAATACAGAAGACGCCGCACACGATCGCAACCTGTGCAGCGGCTACTGCTAACGCTACCGCGAGCCCCAGCTGGCAGCCGACGAGTGCGCTCGCTGCGATCAGCATCAGCGGTGCTATGAGCAACCACAGTCCATCTTTCAAAGCCAACATGACTCGGTAGCTGTCGACACTCACAAAGGTGACAATTTCTCCCATGTTCATGGTACGTCGCGCAGTCGCTGAAAGTCGAAGCAGTTTGTCAAACGTACTGTTGATGAAAATCATCCGGGCGTTGCAGGCAAGCCGCGTCGTAAGGAAGATGCCTGCGTTGATGATTGTCGAGCTGCACAAAGACGAAAATCCGAGCAGCACCGCCAGGACGTACCCTGAGGAGATACCGAGGTCGTTCTCGTCCCCGTTGATATTTTTCAAGATGGCTTTGATCAAGAACGGCTGAAACAGCATGAAACCAGCGCTCGCCAGATAACACGCGACTGCAGTCCACCACTTACTTCGGACACTCTTCCAGATCGCCAACTTGACGTTTGGTCGCTTTGGTGCCCCATTCCTCTTGAAGCGTCCGAAAGCTTTGTCTGTTTGTGTGCTGTAGGCTGCGGCAAATTTCTCTTTGAGAACGTGAGCTTGATCAACGGTGGGTAATGGCCATACGTCGCGTTCATCTAGCGGGGCTTCGAAACCAATCTTAAGCAACGGCTGCAGCCACCACAGCGTAGCAACCGACAAAAGTTGGTCGTGTTAAGCGGGTTGTCTTCTTGGTCCAGCTGTGTCTTCGCTGTTGAAGGTTCAGACCACCGTGGAAAGTGATCCGTTGCAGGCAATTTCTTGGTATCTCCGCAGGAAGCATTCTTGATGGTGACTATGTCGTCGAATTGGGCCAAGCCCATATTTCTACGGTGTGCGAGGAAGCGGGGAAATCTTCAAGTGATCGTCTCTTGACTGAGCTATCGGTAACAGCACCATACATTCGTGAAACGACCGTGCGTGTCAGTTGTCAAATCCAGCAGGGTTCCGAATTTTGCTGCCGTTACCTCGGCGTCAATGGGACAAACAACCG